>JARUHE010040006.1:0-26074 GCA_031471125.1 Archaeomysis grebnitzkii | reverse complement strand
GCCGATTTGCGGCGTTTAGTGGGTCTAAATAACAAAAATCGGCGGATATTTGCGCGCAGAGGGCAAATTCGCAGTCGATTTTTAGTTCTAGCCCACGCTCCTAGGTGCACGAACAAATATTCCAAGCTTATCGACTTGGATAAAGCCGCTGGCCTCCATTAAAGATACCAAGTTGATGCGGTGTAATGGTGCTGAGTCTGAGGTAGATCATACTGAAATTGACGCCCTGCAGGGCAGGCCAAACGCGCGACACAACGATCAGCACAATGGCTCTGCTTACGGCGTCGATACTGGCTACAAGCGCCTAAATCAGGCGTACTTTTGAGATCTAATGCCTGCCCAGGACAGGTATCCACACAGGGGGCCGAGCATTCGATGCATGGAGAGTCCGCACTACCGAGGCCGTAGCGTGTTTCGGTGAATTTCCCTGGGCTATAAAGCACGGCCCGCATAGCAATATAGCTACCAAATTCGCTATGCATACAGATTCCAAGCGGACCTGCATCACTCGCCCATCCGCAGAAAAGCAACAGTTTTTGCAAGTTTAACAAGCAATCAAAATGCGGGTAATAAACTAAGAAATTGTCGCTAATTTGTGTGCCCACCGATTCGGCGGCCCTGATCGCTGCCTGGTCGATCGGGTGTTGCGCATCTATATCGACCTTTTGCCGCCAAAACTGCGGCCCACTTGCGGCAAAAACTAAAAAAGTTCCACTAAGCGGTCGGTTCTTTTTTGTGAAAAAACCGTCATCAAGCTGCTCGACGCCAATTAAGGCAGCATGACTAAAACCGCTATTTTTAATAATCGACTGAAGATTAACTACCGGCACCAACGCGCGATATCCTTGGCAAAATAGGTCAATACCCCATCGGCACCGGCGCGTTTAAAGCAAAGCATTGTCTCCATAACTGTAGCTTCCAAGTCCAAAACGCCGGCGCCAGCCGCAGCGTGTAACATTGCGTATTCACCACTAACTTGGTACGCAAAGGTTGGAACCGCAAAGCGCTGTTTACAACGCTGAACGACATCTAAATACGGCATTCCTGGCTTAACCATAACCATATCAGCACCTTCCTCAAGATCGAGACCAATCTCATGCAGCGCTTCGTCAGCGTTGGCGGGATCCATTTGATAACTGTATTTGTTACCCCCTGCAAGATTCGCCGCAGAGCCTACGGCATCGCGAAACGGACCGTAAAAGCTCGACGCGTACTTTGCCGAATAGGCCAAAATTTGGACATTACAAAACCCATGCTGCTCCAGAGCTTCTCGAATCTTGCCGATTCGCCCGTCCATCATATCGGAAGGTGCCACCACATCGGCTCCAGCGCGTGCATGCGATAGCGCTTGTTTGATCAACACATCGAGGGTTTGATCGTTGACAATATAGCCCGAAGCATCCATCAAGCCATCTTGACCATGCGAGGTGTACGGATCAAGTGCAACATCGGTAATCACACCAAGCTCTGGCACCTCCGCTTTCAGCGCCCGAATACATCGCTGCATCAAGCCATCGTCAGCATAGGCACTCGCTGCGTCGTCGCTTTTGGCTTCGGGGGCAGTCACCGCGAAAAGAGCCATAGCTGGAATCCCCAAATCGCGAACTTGTTTAGCCTCTTCGACAATCAGGTCGATCGATTTTCGCTCCACCCTCGGCATCGAAGCCACCGCTTCGCGGCGCTGCTCGCCTTCGACGACAAAAACCGGATAAATTAAATCGTTTGCGGTGATGGCTTGCTCGCGCATCAATCGACGTGAGAAGTCGTGCGCCCGCATTCGGCGCATCCGCGTTTGCGGAAAGGGTCCACGGTTCATAGCTTTTCTCCAGTTCAATTATTGTCGCTTACGCATTGTCAATCTGGCCGTCTGTACAGCCCTGTCGACGTCCCCGCCTAAGAACCCTTCGAAGACGCTAAGCACACCTCGACCACCGCGACCGACTGGATAGCAAACTTCGATAACCAATAATCAGAGCGCTGGCCAAAAGCAAGTAGAACTATGGTTCTCATTTACCACCACAGCGGATCGAAGCACTTCAAGTGCTCGTTGCTAGCACTGGTCCTGCCGCGCTATTTTCATAGCCATTTTAGGCGTAGATCGATAAAATGCATAGCGCTTAAGGTTAAACGGATCTTAGGAATAGCGCTAATTTCTAACAAAGCGACCGAGATTCCACGCCCACGTAGGCTACAATCTTCGGATCCGTAGCAAAATCACCATTCAACCTCGAAGATAAAGCGGAACAATCTATGCCTAAACGCCCGGCGCGAAATCCACTTTCATTAGTGGAGTTTGTCATCATGATGGCCTTGTTAATGGCTTGCGTTGCCATGAGCACCGATGTCATGCTTCCAGCCTTTGGCGTCATTCAAAAAGATTTAAACATTCTAAATATGGCCGACCTTCAATATGTGGTTTATGCGCTATTCGCCGGCATGTCTTTTGGCCAAGTTTTCTTTGGTCCGTTGTCGGATCAAATCGGTCGAAAGCGATCGATTTACCTAGGTGTGGGCATTTTCATCCTCTCGAGCTTGGTTTGCGCAACCGCCGAGGACATGAAGACGCTTTTACTCGGCCGCGTTTTTCAAGGCCTAGGCATCGCCGCACCACGTGTGGTCGCTGTTGCAATGATCCGCGACCTGCACAGCGGCCGTGAAATGGCAAAAATCAACTCGATCGTTTCGGCGGTTTTCATCTTTGTCCCTATGCTCGCACCGCAGCTAGGACAAGTTATCGTTTCAATTGGCGATTGGCGGATGATTTTCGCAGTGCTTATCGTTATTATTTTAATCGGCGTAATCTGGATGGCGCTCCGTCAACCTGAGACGCTGCCGACGCGTTTACGTATAAGAATCCGACCAAAAACACTTCGCGCCGGCTTTATCGAAACTTTCACCCACCCCAGCGCCATGCCACATATCATCGCCCAGGGTTTTGTTTTCGCACCTTTTGTCGCGTATTTGGGAAACTCCCACCAATTAATCGCCAACATTTACCAACGAGGGCCATCATTTAGTTATTGGTTCGCACTATTGGCCGCAGCAATCGGCTTCGCCTTCGTGTTTAATGCATTTTGGGTCGTCCGCTTTGGCATGCGTCGATTGAGTGTTGCTGCTGCCGCAGCTTCCGGGTTTTGCGGCATTGCTGTGTATTGTTGGACGGGATTATTTGCTCAAGAGTTTAGTTTCTTGCTACTGATGGTATGGTTGTGTTTGAGCTTTTTTTGCCTAGGCATCCTTTTTAGCAATCTTGTTTCGTTATCGATGGATCCTCTAGGCCATATCGCTGGGATTGCCTCCGCAGCAAGTTCAAGCTTAAGTACGCTGATCGCCTTGCCACTTGGCATACTCATGGGTAATCTAATGTATACCGATACCGCGATTTTAGCTCTCGGCTTTGGCCTTTGCGGGATCGCAACGATGCTGGCCACCCAACACGGCAACCGTCACTACAAAGAGATCATAGATGCGTGAACAACCGAGCCAATATGTCGTTATTGGCAACCCGATTGCACATTCGAAATCCCCGCAAATTCACCAACGTTTTGCTCGACAATTTAATGACTTGATTGACTACCAAAGAATGTTCATCGAGCTGGGCGACTTCAACGATAGTGTCTCCGCCTTTTTCGCAAACGGCGGCGCAGGTGCCAACATCACCTTGCCATTTAAAACCGAAGCCGCAGTTTTTGCCGATAGTTGCTCCGAAACCGTTAAGCTCGCTGGTGCTGCCAACACATTAATCCCAACAGCACAAGGCATCCACGCAGAAAACACCGACGGCGTCGGCCTGGTCAACGATATCCAGAAAAACTGGGGCCTCAAGCTCGACGGGCTAAAAGTATTGATTATCGGTGCCGGTGGAGCAACCCGTGGCGTGCTTCTTCCGTTGTTACAAAGCGGTGTCAGCGCCATCCATATTGCCAATCGCACCCTTAGCAAAGCCGAGCAATTGGTTGACGATTTTGACAAAAAAGGGCTCAGCGCAGGCGGACTCGATAACTACCCCAACGATTTCGACTTGGTTATTAATGCCAGCGCAGCGGGCTTAGCCGGTGAGTCAGTCGCGCTTCCCAACACCGTCTATCACCGTCATACTTATTGCTATGACATGGTCTATTCCAACAGCCAAACGGCGTTCGAAAATTGGGCAACCACCGCTGGGCTTCAGGCACGCAATGGTTTTGGAATGCTCATAGAACAAGCGGCGCAGTCCTACTTCCTTTGGCATGGACATCGCCCCGACACCACTAAACTCTTAGGAGCAAAAGATCTGTGAGCACCCTCCCCCATCATATTGAAGAACTCATCAGTGCTCAGCAAATAAAACAGCGGATTACTGAAATGGCAACAGAACTGGACTTGCGATTTAAAGCCAGCGATGCACTGGTTATGGTTGGACTGCTACGCGGGTCGTTTATCGTCCAAGCCGACTTGTCCCGAGCCATGCAAACACCGCATGAAATCGACTTCATGGTTGGCTCAAGCTATGGAAACGCCATGAATAGCAGCCGGGAGGTCAAAATACTCAAAGATCTAGAAACCGACATTGGCGACAAACACGTCCTCTTAGTGGAGGACATCATCGACACCGGGAATACGCTTCATGAAGTCTCCAAGCTCTTAGCGCTACGCAACCCCGCATCGTTGACAATAGTCACCTTGCTCGACAAACTCAACCGTCGCGAAGTTAAGGTTCAGGTCGATATCTCTGGCTTTAATATTCCTGACGAGTTCGTGGTCGGCATGGGTATAGATTATGCCCAGCAGCATCGGCACTTACCGTTTATTGGTCGTGTAGTCTTAGACTAGGAGTCTTGGGCTAGGACTAAAATCGCTTCGAGAAAAAGCCATCTGCGGCGAAAATATCCGCCGATTTACGGCGTTTAGCGGGACTAAATAACAAAAATCGGCGGAGATTTACGCCCAGAGGGAAAATTCGTAGTCGTTTTTTAGCTCTGTCCCTCGCGCCTAGACACGGACTATTCGCCGCTGGGACGAAGCCTTAAACTCGAGACCGACTCCATGGGCTGAAACGCCATCGACTTGGTTGAGTTTAACCACTCGGCATGTCCAGAGCGAAAATCCTTATTGCGAAAACTTGCGGACTGCCCAAAGGGTTGAATAATTCGATTTGACGCCGGATCATTGGGCACCATCACTACGCGCAGCGCTTCGCCGAATAGCCCTTGGTTTTGATTCAGCAAATAAGCCGCACCATCGGTTTTTGCCGCTAATGGAGGGTAAAAGTAATCAAAAATTCGGTTCTTTCCGCTAATCGGATAGCGCAGCTCGGTCTTTTGCCGTTCACTCCATGTTTGCAACGCGATATCTCCACGTGTGGCGATCACCTCGTCAACAACCGAAATCAAAAAATCATCCCAATCTTTAAAACCTGTAGGAATTAAATTTGCCGGCTGATTTATTGCCAACTGCCATGCAGGGTACTCCCACGACGATGCGATTGCCCAGGGGTCGGTACTAAATAAATCGGGGTGGCTAATTACGCGGCAAATTGTCATCTCAATAAATCGTTTACGAAACTCAACCACCAAGCCAAATCCGACCGACTCTCCAGGTTTTTGCTGATCCCATGAGTCAACATACTCACGAATGTGCGCCAGATGCGCAGCGCGATCCACAACCGCTCGCAACACCGTCTGCCATCGTCGATAAAATTCTACATCGTCACTGGCAATCAACCCCCATAGGTCGTGCATATCAATGCGTTTTTTCTGCGTCAATTGCCTTTTCAGAAGATCTTGACGTCCTGCATGAGCAAAGCCTCCATCTCCTACGACTCGACCGCTGGTCTCCAACCGCGCATCCGCACTCCATAAGCGATTCCCTACCGGCCTTAGCAACGACAATCCGAAAAAACCGTTATCATCGTTACGCCATCGCTTCGTGCCCGAATGACGATCTTGTGGCTGCCTACCGGTAAAACCCTCTCTTTGCGGTAAAGCGCCACTGGTTGTCCAAGCGATTTCACCGGCCGAGTCCGCGAAGAAAAAATTCAAATGCGCGCCTCTTCGACGTTGCGCAACCGCCACGGCTTCATCGATATTATTGGCTGCTTCCAGTTCGAGTAGCTGTAGATTCACTGCATTTTTGGCCTGCGCCATCCATTGGATGGCATAACGCGGCTCGCCACCGCGGCCTAAAATCACTGGCCCCCAGCGCGTGGTTGGTACCGTGAAGACCTTGCTGCTTTGACCATTGATTTTCAAAGTTTCTTGGTGGTATTTAAAGGCTTCTTCGCCGTCGACGGTTTGGTAGTTTTTGCCGCTGGCATCAACCTTTAGCTTAACCAAGTCCAACAGGTCAGCCCCAGTTGGCGCAGCGACCCAAGCGAGCTCACCATTGCTTGCCGTTGAGAGTATCGGCACACCAACCATTCCGGTCCCGATCACCGGCCTGCTCCCTCCATCGATTGTCCATTGGACTCGAAAAAGACGACCCGGCAACGCAAGCGGGCGGCTATGACTCATCGCCAAAATCGGCGCTTGTCTTTTAACTGCGTCACCGGCTACTGCCGCCATGTTTGACCGGCTCACACTATTGCGCGAAGGCTTTACCACCGGTTGGTCACTATTTGCATGGTGCGGCCAGCTGTTCGGTAGACTCGCTAACAATCGTCCACCTGCACCGCCATTGGCCACAAGTGGTGCATAGTAATCACTATCATCTTGCGTTAAAAAAGACCACCAATCCGCTGCGAGAATAGTCTGCAATTGCTCGCTTGCCGTTTCAATATTTTGCGATTGTAAGCGATTATCATTGTACTCACCAAGAAGTACCAAAATACTATCGATCGCTAGCCAAGGCTCGGGGTTTAATTGCAAAGACCAATAAAAGTGAGGTTTTGACGGCATCTGCCTCAAGCCCTCATTGACCCCCTTGGCATAGGCATCTAACAATGTCCTTGGCCCGATTTGCATTGACCCGTAGATTTCCTTAGCCAGCGACTTTAAAGCGAACGGCCGCAATGCTAAATCGTTATGCAACGCATCAACACCCAACAACGCACTGAGCTCACCGGCCGGAAGTCGTCGGCTTATATCCATCTGCAAAAATCGCTCTTGAGCATGCAAAAAACCCAACGCAAACGCCACATCCGAGCGACTACTCGCTTTAATGCTCGGCACCGCATTGGCGTCACGTTCGATTTCAACCCTCGCCAAGACGCCAGAGACCTCGATCTCGCCGTGATCGCTGCGCTCACCTCCACGCAGAACGTGCCAAGCAAAAGCCAGCAAAAAAATTATGCTCAACAGCGCTAAAGCAGACAAAGCACGCAAGAAGTTCTTTTTGGTCATATATTTTTCTGAGTAAAACTATAGAAGGTCATGATGTCGGTAATAAAACACCGACAAACGCTTTGATTCCAGCCTTTTATGGTCGTGGCATCGACAACAGAAACCCTCGTATTGGCCAAGAGATAGCTGGGCCCCGCCTGTGAAAAACCATTGATTCTCTTAAAACGAATCAATGCAACAACTAAACAATTCGATCAAACCCTGCGATTTGTAAAACAAGCAATCTAAGGGCGGAAAAATACAACTATCTCAAATACGACATAATACACCGTCGTAAAGCCACGCCGGATATTTTTCCGTCGCTAAATTTTAAAGCTAAAACATAGTGGAGCGTTAAGTTTCGTGCTATTTTTTAAGCTGACCAAATTGCTAGCAATTTTATGAAACTGCCTGAGTTCACACCCAAATACAGCCGTCTTGTCCTAATGGGCATGGGCATCACCTTGCTGCTGATCATCTTGCTGGTGCTGTGGCAATGGCCGAGCATCCATCAACTCTACTTCGATGCAGGCACCGGCAATATGGGTTTGATGATCAACGCGGGGATTATTGGCTTATTTTTTTCTGGCTTATCGACCCTCGTCCGCGCGCTTTTACGCTATAACAAAGAAGAAAAGGCCTTAGCCAACTTTTTGCGCAACGTCCGTCAGCGCTCAAACCCATTGATCAACGTACCCGAAACCTCGTTAATTATTTCACGTTGGAACGCACTAGAAGGGTTGCAAGAACAATCAGCTTCAATCGACCCCGCGCCGCTAGCATCGATCATGCTCGCAAAAGAATACGCTAGGCTCTCAAACGCACGTTTCATTCAAAACACCTTAATTTTAGCCGGGGTTTTTGGCACCATCATCTCACTTTCGATTGCCTTACTAGGAGCCTCTGAGTTGATGCATGCCGACGGCGCAACGCAGGGAATAGATAAGGTAATCTTTGGTATGTCCACTGCGTTATCAACGACGGTCACGGCTATTGTTTGTTATTTTGTCTTGGGTTTTTTTCACACCAAGACCTTAGATGCACAAAGCCAAGTCATATTAATGGTTGAGACCATTTCTACCCAGATTTTAGTTCCTCAGTTCCAGAGCAACGCCCATAAAATCAACGAGAAGCTCGATCAACTCGTCACTGCATTGGGCAAGGCCGCTGAATCGCTGGCCAGTGTAAATACCGAAGATCATCGCTTGGAAACACTTCTCGAGAAAAACCACCGTGAATCCACCGGCAATATGGCTGAGTTGTTGCGTTATTTGGAGAACCTCCAAAGCATTCTCAAAAACGGATTCAGACTCGGTCAATAACCATGTCCTATCCCGACCTTCGCTCCAATCATAACTTCAACCAAGACGAATCGTTTTGGCCCTCATTTACCGACATTATGATGGTCATCGTCATGATCTTCGTCGTCACCGCTGTTGTTTTGGTTAGCGAAAACTTCAATCTAGAAAAAACCGTCCAAGACCAAGAAGCACAGATTATCAATGTTCTTGAGCTCTCCACCGAAGCGCTTGATGAGCTCAGCAGCAACGAAGAACAGATCGCCTTCTTGGTCAAACAAATCACATTGCTTCGTGATGCGAGCTTAGAGGACGCCAAACTGCGCAACGCACTTAACACACAAATCGAAGCGAAAAATCAACAGATAGAATCACAAGCACTCAAACTTGCCGAAACTACAACAGCCACACAACAGTACCAGCGAACGCTTCGCCAAAAACAGCAAGACGTGGCCGAGCTAACGAAAATTATCGAAGGCTTAAATTCAGGGGTCTTGCGCCTAGAACTTTCGTTGGAGACTGAACGTCAAGTAACCCAAGAGACCACCAAAAACCATCAAGTTCTGCTGGCCACTTTAAACACTAAAAAACTCGCGCTCGCGCAAACAAATCGTCAGTTGCAATCGACTCAACAACGATTAGATGAGAAAGAGATCGCCTTAAAATCGGTACAAGACGCACTTGCACAAGCGAGCGAAAAACTAGACGCCGACGCCTCCGCAGTGACTAAAGTAACCGAAGAAATGACCGCAAAGCTAGCGAACTTAACCCAGCGATACGACTCGCTTAAACGCGACTATGACAAATTAATTCTCCCGGCGCGCAGCGCCAAGGGTAAATTTGTTGCTAACGTCTATTTACCGGACTCCGAGCAAAGCCAAGACTTCGCCTTCAAACCCGATGGCGGTGTACTCGTTAGCGATATGCGTTGGGAAACCCTTGAGCAAGAGCTGGCTGCTTTGCAACAGCAATTTGGCAATAAGCTCTATGTCCGAATCATCACCCCCGATAGCTCAACGATCACTCAAGCCCGCTCTTGGCGTTTAACCAATGATCTATTGAATAAATATGATTATTACTACCAAACCAACGCTCCGGGCAGCTTTGGCAATCAGGCCGGTAATTAAACCTCGCGCTCACAACTTGGAGTGACTTAGAGCGCTGCCACTTCGTTGCAACTACAGCGATCAGATACAAGATTTGCAGTGACCCGAGCTGCACACATTTTAAAATAGAACTTTTCGCAGTACTCTGTCTGACGTCAATTACTTTGTCCGGTTGGCGACAATTAGGATGGCCGGTTTTGCGGCTCCAGTTTTGCACTATCGAGACGGCCTAAAATTGCCCGCCAGTGCGACTTCAAATTAAATTGTGTTTAGCTAACGCTCTTTTCAAAGGCTTCTTTAGGTTAGCTGTTGCCGTCGACTTCGATAAACACCAAGACAAGACACCACCGTCTCAATTCGAACACCAAGACAAGACACCACCGTCTCGATCCGTGCTTCGAGATGAATGGTCTAAATGCTCTTTTGTAAGTCAACCCTAAGTCCTGCTTTGTAGGGTTGGTGTTGATTTACATTGGAGACCATCGATGACGAGGCAACAAAAATTTAAGCAGGTTTGGCCGGTTCGAATTATGCACTGGTTCGGCGCAGAGATGCTCGCTTACGGCTATGCGCGCGAACTGGATTCGGCCGAACAGCTTGCGGATCCTCATTTACTTGCACGTGAGCTGTGGTTTGCAACTGCATTGGGTGTGGTGTTTGCGCTTCGCGCATTTTGGGCAAGGGTCATCCAACGAGGTAAATCGGCGCTTGGCGAAGCCGCTCCAAAATGGATGAAAAAGACAGCATTATGGTGTCATAACAGTCTGTATTTAGGTGTTGCCGGGATTGTCTTGAGCGGGATGGCTATAGCGTTGACGGTAGGGACGATGCTTGTCGAGGTGTTTGTACTCTTGCATGCGCTCAGCCTTGGCGTAACGGTCGCAGCGATAGTCGTTCACCTCGCAGCGGTGTTGCTTCACTTGTTAAGTGGCAAGAGTGATGTATTTCGAAGCATGTGGCGCTAGTTGCAGGCAAGCTGATTCTAATATATCCAACAAGCACCGCACTGTCCGAATAGGCGTTGCGGTTCGTGTGGATCTTTGGTCCGGCGCTATTGAATCCCATAACACTAGACACCACCGTCTTAACTAAGCCTTCATCTTCTAACCGCTTTGTAATCATTTATTGTGCAAAAATCACCGATGATGATCTCCATGGCTACTCCACGATCAAAAATAATCGATTACAGCGTCACCCTGCACTATGAAATCACCTGCAGCTGCGTGCGTCATGCCTTTCTTTGTGGCTACGACAAGCGAACCAACCGGGATTACAGCTTTCGCCGGCAAGATATTGAGGATCGAATTGCGCATTTGAGTCATTTTTTTTGTATCGATATTCTGTCCTATAGCATTATGTCCAATCATTACCATATGTCGGTGCGGGCCAATCCCGATTTGGCCAACACGATGGATGTCGAAACGCTTAAAGCACGTTATTTCTCGGTTTATGTAGGCAATTTTGAGCAAAAACAGTGGCTAAGTGGTGCAATGAGCCCTGAGCGCGCGGAGGCGATGGATGAGCAATGGATTCCCATCATGCGTGAGCGCCTCGGATCAATCAGCGAGTTGATGTCTCGTCTGAATCAACAGGTCGCAATGCAAGCCAATAAAGAAGACGGCACTCTGGGTAAGTTCTGGCAAGCACGCTTTGATGCCAAAGCTTTGCTCGATGAGCAAGCGATCCTCGCTGCAATGGTCTACAACGATAGCAACCCAGTGCGTGCAAAGATGGCAAGCTGCATAGAAGACAGCGACCATAGCAGTGGTCAGCAACGCTTTAACGCGTTACAAAAGCTCAGTGCTGAAACAGCAAAATCTAGACGCACAAAGCCATTCGAAACACCGAATCAAGCTAAGAGCACGACTAAATCTGTACCGGTTAAATTGGTCGATCTGGACCAAGATATCGGCCCGCAACCGATTTATATCAGTAGCCCAGAGTACTTAGAGCTGCTGGATTGGACGTTACGTCAACATCGTGAAGGCAAACGAGGAGTGACACCAAGTACCACTCCACCGATACTACAACGCTTGCAAATCGAACCAAAAGGTTGGTGCAAGCATCTTGATCGGATCGAACGTCACCACTCGCATTGGATCGGCAAAGCCAAAACACTACGTTGTTTGGCAAAAGCCCAAAGCAAACGCATGATCAAAGGCCAGGCAACACCGACAGCGATCAGTTAGCGTTTATATATCAACAAGAGCTATATTTTCCGCCTAAAAATGACTTAAAATTATGTCCAATTAGCTCCAAATCCACTAAAACAAGACCAAAAACACGGCTTTTTTATTGATTCCGTGCGGAATATTAATTCGAAAGCTCCAAGGAGCTTGGGCGAGAACTAAAAACCGACTGCGAATTTGCCTTCTGAGCGCAAATAGCCGCCGGTTTTTGTTATTGAGGTCCATTAAACGCCGCAAATCGATGGATGTTTTTGCCTAATATGGTTTTTTTTGAAGCGATTCTAGTTCTGGCCTACCCTCGTAGGGCTGATTTGTTCGTTTTTTTAAGACGGTGGTGTCTAGTTTTGGATCTGTTTTGAATCGTGTCGCTGCGCCCGTGTTCAAAACGCGACTGGTCGCGCCATGGCTGAAAGAACAACACACAATTGCACGATTTCCCGATTAGGCAGATATACTTGGCATATAAAATATTGTGTCATTACAGTTAACAGCCCGTTTAGAAACTAGGCGCCAAGCGAGAGCGAGCCGATTTGGGGCAGATTTACCGGTGATTTGAGGCGAATAGCGGTTCTATTTAACAAAAATCAGCGGTAAATCTGGCCAAACTTGGAGTGTTCGCCGCGGTGGTTAGTTTTTGAACAGGCTGTTAAAACCGGTCGAACGCGTATCTATATCAGAGATTTCTCAGTGAAGTATTTTGTGCAAAAGCTGTCTTGCGACACCGTTGTTAGCGTGGATTTTCAAGCCATATGAGCCAAGGCATTATCGAAAATATCTTTTTTACGATGGCAATGATCGGCACGATGGCCATGGCTATTTCTGCCGTAGCGCAGGCTTCGCGTGCGAATATGGATCCTTTTGGTGCGTTGCTACTAGCGGGTGTTGCTAGCGTGGGCGGTGGCACTTTACGCGATATTTTGCTTGGAGCACTGCCGGTTTTTTGGGTCGAAGACCTTAGCTATTTGATGGTGATTCTACCCACTTCTGGTTTGGCGATACTGTTGGTCAAGCGCGTGAGGCCTGGCTTTGGCTTTCGGTTACGACTGTTGGATTATTGCGATGCTTTGGGTCTGGCGTTGTTTTGCATCATCGGTACACGAAAAGCGCTGGATCTGGGTTTTGATCCGCTGGTGGCGATGTTAATGGGCGGTATTACCGGAATAGCCGGTGGTATGGCACGCGATATTTTATGCCAGCAGACCCCCGTGGTAATGCAACGCGATCTTTACGGCAGCTGTGCGCTGGTGGGTTCGTTGCTGTATGTTGCCATTACCCATTGGTGGCCGGAGCTGCCGGAGCTACGTAGCACATTAATCGCCATGAGCGTGGTATTTGCGATGCGCGTATATGCCATTCATGCTAAATGGGCGGAACGACAAATGAAGTGGTAAGCAGCCCCCAAATAGATCATAACTAAGACCGAATACCACCGCCTTAAACATGGGGAAGCCCTTGGGTATCAGTCCAAGGGATTGGTGTTCGACGGTGCTTAGCTGCTATGTCGAGCGCCTTTGATCGATGAACTTAGCTTTGTTTATCGTCATCGTAATCCCCGAAACCGAACCAGCCGCCTTTACCTTTTTCGTCTAAGTCCGCTTTGAGAATAACTCCTGTATTGGCGTCGATCTGAATTTCATAGCGTTGCTCGTCTTTGCTAAGAACCTCAACTTCCCAAATAATAGCGCCGTCTTCGCGCTCTAGTTCTAACTCCTGAATGTTACCAGCGACCTGGATTAGGGCAATGCTGCTGGCTTGGTTGTCATCGCGCGTATAGT
This sequence comes from Archaeomysis grebnitzkii, assembly GCA_031471125.1. Taxonomy (NCBI): domain Eukaryota; kingdom Metazoa; phylum Arthropoda; class Malacostraca; order Mysida; family Mysidae; genus Archaeomysis; species Archaeomysis grebnitzkii. The sequence continues at coordinate 12,408 of JARUHE010040006.1, read as the reverse complement.
CGCTTGGTTTGATGCTGTTACGCTCTCCGACCAGAGCAGCACCTGCGCCTAAAATCGTTAAGCTCAAGGTGCTAATAATCAGTGTGTTTTTTGTACTAGACATGTGTTCCTCCAGTAGTTGTTTTGGGTGACGCCGCGATGCTTTGACGTCGAATCTAAGATACGACGCGAAAGTTAGGAGGAACTTAGGAATGGAGAATTAACTGCCAGCTGTAAGCGCGGGCCAGAGCTATAATCGACTGCGAATTTGCTTTTTGGGCGCAAATATCGGGCGATTTTTGTTATTTAGGTCTACTAAATGCCGAAAATTGGCGGATATTCTCATCGCAATGACTATTTTTTGCTGCGATTCTAGACCGGTTCCAAGCGCTTACGCGTAGGCGTGCAAGTATTGGCCGGAGAAGTTGTCAGCAGACCAGATATTGCTGACGGTGTTGTAGGTGGCGATGGCGCGGTTTGGTGCGGGCTGCGCTTCGTACGCACTGGTGTAAGGGCGACTATTGGGTTTGGCTGCGGATTCACCGGCTTGAATGTAATCGCCGTCGAGAACAAAGTCGATTCGCGGGGGGGCAGTGTTGTCTTTTGGGCTTTTATTGCTGGCTGCAACTTCCGAGACCACGGCCGACTTGGGCGGTGATAATTGATTTCGAATTGTTAGATGACTAATCTTCATATCGAGCCAATTGGTTGATGCAGATCTTTACTATAAGGGCAGTGTGTGGGTTTCCCAAGGCTAATTAGTTGAATTAGTAGACAAAATGGATGAAAAGCGGTTAAAGATTTAGCAAAATGGTCGCCGCGGCAGCACCCAGGGCGATTAATGCGAGGCGTTCGGCCCAACGCGGGCGGGTTAATCGCTTCTCCAGATTTTGCAGCTGTTGTAGATAGGCCTTGTCGGCGCTGGGCCGCGATGCGAGGTATTGGTGGGCTAAGCGCGGCAGTGCTGGCATGATCTCCGCCCAGTTACCGGCTTCGCTCTCTAGGTGGCGTTTAAAGGCGGGAAGGCCGCGCTGGTCTTTGATCCAGGTTTCAATAAACGGTTGCCCTACTGCATATAAATCCAGATCAGGATGCAGCTGTCGCGCTAAGCCTTCGACATTGAGTATGGTTTTTTGCAATAACACCAGCTGTGGTTGCAAGATCATATCGTAGCGCTTGGCGACTTCGAACAATCGTAGTAACACCAAGCCAAAGGAGATTTCCTTCAGCGGACGGCCAAAAATCGGTTCGGCGACTGCACTGATCGACATGGCCATCTCTTCGATGCGTGTGTTCGCAGGGACCCAGCCGCTTTGCACGTGTAATTGTGCGACGCGGTAGTAATCACGTCGATAAAAAGCGAGTAGATTCTCGGCGAGATAATTGCGATCCTCGAGGCTTAAGATGCCGATAATGCCAAAATCGATAGAGAGATAACGTGGGTCATTCGGCGTGCTGGTATCGACATAAACATTGCCCGGATGCATATCTGCATGGAAGAAGTTATGGGCAAAAACCTGGGTAAAAAATACTTCTACGCCTTTTCGCGCCAGCACCGGTAGATCGACTTGCGCCGCTTTTAGGCCGTCAATATCACTGATCTGGGTGCCGTAAATACGCTCCATCACAAAGACGTTGCGTCGGCTCAGCGCCCAGTGTGGTTCGGGGATATAGACGTCTTTGCTGTGTTTGAAGTTATTGCGCAGCGTGGCGCAATTTGAGGCCTCACGCATCAGGTCTAATTCGTCGACGGCGGTTTTTTCGAATTCTTCGATGATTTCGGTCGGTCGGAGGCGTTTGCCTTCGGTGCTGAGCTTGACGATCTTTGCCAGCATGTACATTAAGGAAATGTCGCGACGAACCCGTTTTTCGACCCCGGGCCGCAGTACTTTAACTACTACATCGCTGCCGTCGTGCAAGATCGCGGCATGAACTTGGGCAATCGAAGCGGCTGCAAGTGGTGTGTCTTCAAAGTAGCGAAATAGCTCGGGAATAGGTTGTCCAAGCGCGGCTTCGATTTCTGCTTTGGCGATTGCTTCGTCAAACGGCGCGACACGATCTTGAAGCATGCTCAGTGACTTGATGATGTCTGCGGGGAATAGGTCGGGGCGGGTCGAAAGTGCTTGGCCAAGTTTGATAAAGATCGGGCCTAAGAACTCAAGCCCGCGGCGGATGGCTTCGCCGCGATCTTCGGGGTCTGCGTGACGAAAACGCAGCGGATTGTTTAGGACGTGCACATCCAGGCGTTCACGCCAAATCACTGCGATGATTTGCAGAAAACGCCACAGTTGCATCATGGCTTGGCACCGCGTTTTACCTCGAGTACGCTCAGCCGCCGCCGAAGCAGGTCGATATTGTTAGCGTGTTGCTCAAGCTCCTCGCGACCGATAAAAAACCCGTTCTCGGCGTTGAGATGATCGCTGAGTTTGGTTTTTAATGCGGCTTGACGAGCGCTCATTATGCGTTGCAGCTCGCGCAGTAGCTGTTGGATTGCGCCGCCAAGTAGTGGGCCGGGAAGGTTGAGCAACGCCTCGGAAATATCTAGCCACAAGGCGTCGGCGACATGCATCAAAGCGCGGGCGATTCGCAGCTCGCCGTTTACCTTTAAGCCCTCGGGCGGCTCGCCTTCGCTAAGCAGTTTAAATAAGGCGCTGCTGTCGCCTTCGATGCTTAGGTCGTAGTTACCTTGATCGTCGCCTTGCAGGGTGATGCGCTCGACGCTAAAGAGCATGCCGACCCCAAGACCGCTGCTGTGGCGAATCAGTAACGAACGTCCAGCCAGTCCACGCATCAATTGTTCGCGGTCGTCGCGTTTGCTAAGCGCTCGATTGAGCACGAGTTCGGCGGGTTTTAGTGCCAGAGTAATGCCGATCAAGAAACTACAAAGCCTTTGTGCAAGGCGACGATTCCACCGCTCATATTTTGGAAATCAACCTTTTCAAAACCGGCGTCGCGCATCATTTGTGCGAGGGTCTGTTGATCGGGGTGCATGCGGATGCTCTCGGCGAGGTATTGGTAGCTTTCGCCGTCATTGGCGATCAGCTCGCCCATTTTTGGCAAAATTTTAAACGAGTATTGGTCGTAGACGCTTGCAAGCATCGGGTTGCTTGGCTTGGAAAACTCGAGGACGAGTAAGCGTCCACCGGGCTTGATCACACGCTTTAGCTCGCGAAGTGCAAGATCCTTGTCGGTGACATTTCGTAGACCAAAAGCCATAGTTGCTAGATCAAAACTATTGTCGGCAAAGGGTAAGGCTTGGGCGTCGGCTTGGACGATATCGACATTGCCAACAATGCCCTTGTTGATCAAACGGTCGCGGCCTTGGTCGAGCATGGATTGATTGATATCCGAGAGCACGACTTTGCCTGTTGGCCCAACGCGTTTGGCGAATTTGATGGTCAAGTCACCGGTGCCACCGGCTAGATCGAGTACATGGTGGCCGGGACGAACCCCGCTTTGAGCAATGGTTAAGGTCTTCCACAGCCGATGTGCGCCCAAGGACATGACGTCATTCATCATGTCGTATTTGCTCGCCACGGAGTCGAAAACTTCACGGACCATCGATGCTTTGGCATCGCTATCGACTTCTTTGAAGCCAAAATGTGTTTTATTTTCCATGTTTATAGTTTACGCCTTGTATCATTGAATGATGCGAAAATTTCGACTCTTAAGCCCCCAAGTCCACGTGTTGGCGACTTGGTTAAAATCTTGCGGATATTCTGTGCAAGCCCATCCGCGATGGCTGGATGTCCAGCTTGATACCGCGACCTTGGTTCACCTGATCCAATGCGCGCCTTTGCTCGACAAGGTGTTGCTGCAGCTGGTTGATAACGTGGCGCCAGCGCAGTTTGCTCAAGCGCTGAAAAACGTCGCTTGGACGGCGCATCTACATCCAGCGGCACGTGTGAATACCGAGGGCTTCGGTACCGATGCCGGTGGGTCGAGCGATCAAGCCGCGCGCGAGCAATTGCGACAATATCTCACTGATGCAACCGACCGCACAAGTCATCGCCACGCCTTTGAGGCGCATGACGGCTTGCGGCTGGTTGGCGGTGAGCACAGCGGTCGTTTTGATTTGGCGATCGACTTAACCGGACCGCATTACCGCCAGCGCTTTGGTCGTTCATTGGTGCTCGATGCATTGTTGCTCGAAGATCATCCTCGTGTGGTGATCGGGCCCGATGCGGCCTTAATGGGGCAGGCCGCGGCTTGGGCGCAAGCGCAGATGTTCTGCGAGGATATCAACGAGCTATCGATTAGTGCTTGGCGCGGCTGGCATCCGCGGCTTCAGGCCAAGCCCGGTCGATTGACGGCGCTGCGTCAGCAGCAAGTAATCGGTGCCTATCGACAAAACTACCCGAGCTTGAACGAAGTCACTGCATTAGCAGCTACCGACACGCTGGTCTGGAGCGATGGCTGTTCACTGAACGCGGTTTTGGACGCACCCTCCAATGCGATCATTTATATCAATCCGCCTGCGGTTTTGACGCAAAGCAGTACGGTATTTGGTTTTGGGCGCAAAGCCGTAGGGGTTTGGCGCGGTACGGTGGCGGCGTATCAACAGCTTTGTGCGGCGCAAGAGCAATCACCTATTGATTCCCAGTCAGCTGTCGATTCGGTGACGCCAATCACGCGCGTTTCGGCTGAGATGGAGATCGGCAGCGCTGAGGCCGAAGTCCAAGCCGCGATGCCACAGCAAGATTTCGCGCCGATGGTGCCACCGCCGCTAAAGGCAGGGGTGGTTGAAGTTTCCGAATCTGCGCTCAATGCCTTTTCCGGGCGCTTTGCAAAATGCTTGAAAAAACTACCGAAGATGCTGAATCAACAACAAAGTGATGCAGTGCGGGTTTATGATCGCGACCTACCAGATTTTGCCTTTGCGGTGGATCATTATGCGGGGCGTTGGCATGTGGCCGAATATGTTGCGGATAAACGGATCGATCCGTTGCTGGCCGCTGCGCGCATCGAAGCGGCGTTGACGATTATCGCCGAACAAACCCAGACGCCGGTGCAATCTATTGCGCTCAAGCGTCGAGAGCGTCAATCGGGTAGCGCGCAATACACACGGGTGGGGCAGCAGCAGCGTCGTTTTGCGATCAACGAGACGCCGGTAAAGTTATGGGTCAATCTCTATGATTATCTCGATACTGGGGTTTTCTTGGACCATCGAAAATTGCGCCGTCGCGTTGCCAAGGCTGCGACGGGGAAACAGCTGTTGAATTTGTTTTGCTACACCGGAACCGCATCGGTGCATGCGGCGATGCTCGGTGCCCACACCACAAGCGTTGATTTGTCAAAAACCTATTTAGCTTGGTTAGAAGATAATTTTCGCCTAAACGATCTCGATCTGAAAAACCATCGCGTGATTCATGCCGATGTTTTGGAGTGGATTAGCAAAAACAACGATAAATACGATGTGGTGTTTCTCGATCCACCGAGTTTTTCCAATAGTAAGCGGATGAGCAATAGCTTCGATATTCAACGCGATCATCTGCAATTGATCGAGGCAACGATGCGTAGTGTGAAAAAAGACGGTGTTTTGTACTTTTCCACCAATCGACGCAAGTTTAAGATCGCTGAAGAATTGCGTGCGCGTTATCGCGTTCGTGATTGCTCGCGTGAAACCCTGCCTAGTGATTTTGATCGTGATCCCGGTATACGTAGCGTGTTTTTGATCGAAGCCAAAAGCGCTTAGCAGCCCGTTCAAAAACCAACCGCTGCGAACACTCCGAATTTTGCTAGATTCACCGCTGATTTTTGTTAAATAGAACCACTATTCGCCTCAAATCACGGTTGAATCCGCCTCAAATCGGCTCGCGCTCGCTTGGCGCCTAGTTTTCGCTACGGGCTGTTAGCTGCGATTGAAAAAAACACCTATTTTGGCAAATGAGCCGAAGAGACCCAAATTAGGTGTTGCTTTGGGATTGGATTCACCGGCCCACTGGCCGCTATTGTCCTTAAATTAGATCGTTCACACTTAATCGTTCACACTTATTAGATGCTCTGTGTCAGTAATGGGCGGCTGATTTTAAACTTTGCATCATCAAAGCATTCTAATAATCGCTAATTACAGTGGTGGGCGGTTGACCCCGCGACCGGATAATGGCTACACTTTGCCCATGAAAAGATATCTCTCCCAAAGTAACGGTCGATGGCAAAGGCTAGATCCTAGTTTTTGACCCCATCTTTTTTTACCGGCTCTATGGAGAATCTTGTGTCCACTTCTAATTATCAATCGACTTTGCCTGCGGCAAAACCCGTCTATTGCCTCACCCGTGAAATCACCGCCGATCTTGAGACCCCGTTGACGGTGTACCTTAAGCTTGCCAATCGCAAGAACACCTATCTGTTCGAGTCGGTTCAAGGCGGCGAGCAGTGGGGACGGTATTCGATTATCGGCTTAGGAAGTGAGGATGTGATCAAGGTCTATGGCCACGAGGTGCATCTAAACGACCAACGCTTCACGGTGGATGACCCCTTGGCTTGGGTAGCCGATTACCACGAGCGGTTTAAACAAGTCGATGCGCCAGAGGGCTTCCGGTTTGCTGGGGGCTTGGTGGGTTATTTTGGTTACGATGTGGTTCGGTTTATCGAGCCACGTTTGGCCGCAACGCAGCCGCGAGATCAATTGGGCTTGCCCGATATTTTATTGATGCGCTCCGACGAGCTGGTGGTATTTGATAATTTACGCGGCACCCTTACCCTTGCGGTGAATGTTGATGAAAAAGCCTTGGGCGCGGCGCGACTTGATGCGCTTGAAGCGCAGTTGCAAACCCATTTTGTGCGTGCGGCGCACTTGCCGCTGGGTTTGGCCCAAGACGATGGCAAACGCTATCGATTTAGTCTTGATCAAGCCGCTTACAAAGCTGCTGTGCAGCGCTGCCAAGACTATATTGGCGCAGGAGATTGCATGCAAGTGGTGCCTTCGGTGCGGATGAGCGCAGATTTTAGCGGCACGGCGTTGAATTTATACCGGGCATTGCGCAACACCAATCCATCGCCTTATATGTATTTACTTGATTTAGGCGACCATCAAGTCGTTGGTTCCTCACCGGAGATCTTGGCGCGTGCCGAGGACGGCGAAGTCACGCTTAGACCGCTTGCAGGTACGCGAAAGCGCGGTGCCACCGCCGCCGAAGATGATGCGCTTGAGGCGGAGTTGCTCGCCGATCCAAAAGAGCTGGCCGAACATTTGATGTTAATTGATTTGGCGCGCAACGATATTGGTCGGATTGCAAAAATTGGTAGTGTAAAAGTCACCGCGAAGATGTTTGTTGAGCGCTATTCGCATGTCATGCATATCGTCTCTAATGTGGTCGGGCAGTTACGTGATGATGTGCGTCCGATCGATGTGTTGCGCGCTGCACACCCTGCCGGTACGCTTTCTGGGTCGCCCAAGGTGCGGGCGATGGAAATCATCGACGAACTCGAGCCGGTGAAACGCGGTGTTTATGCGGGCGCGGTGGGGTACTGGAGCTACAGCGGTAATTTAGACACAGCGATCGCGATCCGCACGGCTGTGGTCAAAGACGCGCAGGTGCACATTCAAGCCGGTGCTGGTGTGGTGTATGACTCAGACCCTGAGTCGGAATGGCAAGAAACCCAAAACAAAGCACGCGCGGTGGGTCGGGCGGTTGCCATGGCTGAGGCCGTTAAGGAGGACCCGCAATGATTTTCATGCTCGATAATTATGACTCGTTTACCTACAACTTAGTGCAGTATCTCGGTGAGCTTGGTGCGCAGGTGAGGGTGGAGCGCAACGATGAAATCAGCGCCGAGGAAGTGCTGGCCTTAGCACCGAGCCACATCGTTATTTCCCCCGGGCCTTGCACTCCTAATGAAGCGGGGATCTCGATCGCATTGATCGAAGCGGCCAAAGGTCGAATCCCACTTTTAGGTGTTTGTTTAGGTCATCAAGCAATTGGCCAGTATTTTGGCGGTAAAGTCATTCGCGCCAAACAGGTGATGCACGGTAAAACCTCGCCAATTCACCATAATGGCAAAGGTGTTTTCGCAAACTTGCCCAGCCCGTATACGGCAACCCGTTACCATAGCTTGGCGGTTGAGCAGGAAAGCCTGCCAGAGTGTTTGGAGCTGACAGCTTGGACCGAAGACGCGCAAGGAAATGTCGATGAGATCATGGGCTTTTCACATAGAGAATTAGCCATTGAAGGGGTGCAATTTCACCCGGAGTCACTGGTTTCCGAACACGGACATGCGTTATTGAAGAATTTCTTAGAGACGAGGATTGGCGGATGAGCATTCAGCAAGCAATTAAATATTGCATCGAAGGCAAGGATCTCGAAATAGCCATGATGGAGTCGGTAATGACCGCGATCATGTCCGGTCAATGCTCGGATGCACAGATCGGAGGGTTTTTGGCCGCATTGGCCGCTAAGGGCGAAAGCGTGAATGAAATCACCGCAGCGGCGAGCGTAATGCGCGCACTGGCGTTGAAAGTTGAGCCTAAGTCCACGGATCTGGTCGATATCGTTGGCACCGGCGGAGACGCTAGCGGCAGTTTTAATGTTTCCACCGCCTGCAGTTTGGTGGTTGCCGGTGCGGGGGCAAAGGTCGCTAAACACGGTAATCGCTCGGTTTCGAGTAAATCCGGAGCGGCCGATCTGCTTGAAGCAGCAGGGGTTAACCTCGCTTTGAACGCGCAGCAAGTCGCACAATCAATCGACGCGGTAGGGGTGGGGTTTATGTTTGCCCCAAACCACCATAGTGCAATGAAATACGCGATTGGCCCGCGTAAAGAAATGGCAGTACGAACGGTGTTTAATCTGTTGGGCCCCTTAACCAATCCTGCGCTCGCGCGACGGCAATTACTAGGGGTGTTTGCCAGATCTTGGGTGCAGCCGATTGCCCAGGTGCTGCAAAAAATGGGCAGCGAGCGGGCAATGGTGGTGCATAGTCGTGACGGCATGGATGAAATAAGTATCGCCGAGCAAACGGATTATAGTTTATTAATCGATGGGGTAATCAGTCAGGGTGTGATTCAACCTGAAGACTTCGGTTTAAAGCGTGCGTCGTTAAGCGATATACAAGTCGAAGGCCCTGCCCAAAGTTTGGCAGTGATCGAAGCGGTTCTCCAAGCGCAGCCTGGTGCGCCGCGCGATATGGTTCTTATCAATAGCGGTGCCGCGTTATTTGTAGCAGGCAAGGCGCAAAGCATCGAGGCCGGTGTGGCGCTTGCCGCCGAATCGATCGATAGCGGCGCTGCGGCCAAGGTGTTGGCAGATTTGGTTGCGTTTACCCAGAGGTTTAAAGCTGAGCAATGAGTGATATTTTAAACACCATATTGGCGCGAAAAGCCGAAGAAGTTATCGAGGCCAAGGCCAAGATTGATCTGCCAAGCATGCAGGCCGCTGCCGCAGCGGGTGATACGCCAAGAGGTTTTGCCGCCGCCATGTATCAGGCGATCTCGGAGGGGCGCTCGGCGGTAATCGCAGAGATCAAAAAAGCCTCGCCGAGCAAGGGTGTTATTCGGCATAGTTTTGCCCCCGCCTTGATCGCCAAACAATACCAAGCCGGTGGTGCGAGCTGCCTATCTGTGTTGACCGATGTGGATTTTTTTCAAGGCCATAACGATTATTTACGCGCGGCGCGTCTGGCGTGTTCATTGCCGGTTATTCGCAAAGATTTCATCGTCGATCCCTATCAGATCTACGAGGCTCGAGCACTCGGCGCGGATTGTGTTTTGTTAATTGTGGCCGCGCTTGATGATAATGCGCTGCAAAGCCTGCACGAGCTGGCGGTGTCGCTGGGTATGGATGTCTTGGTCGAAACCCATGACGCACAAGAGTTGGAGCGTGCTAAAGCGATTGGCGCAACCTTGATAGGGGTTAATAACCGCAATCTGCGTAGCTTCGAAGTGAGCTTAAATACCACGATTGATCTGTTGCCGGCAATGCCTAAAGGCGCGTTAGTCATAACTGAAAGCGGAATTGCCAGCCGCGAGGATGTGATGTTGATGCATGCGCATCAGGTACGTAGTTTTTTAGTTGGCGAGGCTTTTATGCGAGAAACGGATCCGGGTAAAGCTTTAGCGGACTTGTTTCAATAGCATATCGATCATTCGCGCCGCTGCGATCATGCCAAAGCTTGCCGTCACCATTGTCGCCGCACCGAATCCGCTGTGGCAATTGCTCGCACCGTCCTTGATCACCGGTTTGCGTTGGTCAATGCTGCCATCGGCTTGTGGATATCGCGGCTGCTCAGTCGAAAATACCGCTGGAATTGAATAATAGCGTTTGGGGTTTCGCGAGTAATTGAACTGCTGGCGTAGCAAAGAACGCACTTTGGCTAGTAGTGGGTCATTCCAGCTGCGATTTAAATCTGCGACTTTGATTTGCAACGGATCGATTTGTGCGCCTGCACCGCCGATGCTGATGACGGCTATTTTTTGGCGTTTACAATGTGCAAGTAAATGGCTTTTGGCAACGACGCTATCAATGGCATCGGCGACCACGGCAAATCGTCCATCGATATATCCGTGAAGATTGCTGGCGGTGACGAAATCCTCCACGGCATGGATTTTGGCCTCGGGATTAATATCAAGTAAGCGGCTTTTAAGTGCAACCGCTTTGTTTTGTCCCACGGTAGAGGTGGTTGCGAGTACTTGGCGATTAATGTTGCTTAAGCAAACATCATCGAGATCAAATATGGTTAATTCACCGACCGCGCTGCGAATTAACGCCTCTGCTATCCAGCTGCCTACCCCGCCTAGGCCGATCACCGCCATATGACTCTGATTGAGATGAGCAAGGCCATCGCTGCCATATAATCGGGCAATGCCGCTAAAACGAGGGTCTTCGAACATTCGCTAATTCGCGTTGAAAAATCAGCATTTTACCTTGAATTCTAAATGATCGCTTGGGTATGACGGTTGGTTGTTGCTGTTTTACCGTGTTCGGTCTTATGAGGCCAAATTCACAGCGTGATCTTTCAGCCCGTTCAAAAGCTAACCACCGCTGCGAACGCTCCGAATTTTTCCGGATTTACCCCTGATTTTTGGTAAATAGAACCACTGTTCGCCTCAAATCGGTTCGCTCTCGCTTGGTGTTTAGTTTCGGGACGGGCTGTTATACGATGTTCTGGACAGCAATAGTCATTAATTATTTAAGCTGCGAATTCTTTGTTTTGTCTTTGGGCGGTTTTTTTAAAGTAAATAAATTGCTATAGATTTTATTTCAATTGCCGAAAATATAATATATGAATATATATTATATTAAATTCGAAAAACCTTTGCACGCTTCGTCAGCGGGCTTTACCTTGGTTGAATTGCTAACCGTGATCGCTATTGTCGGTGTGTTAGTTAGCTTTGCGCTACCCACCTATCGAGAGTATCAGCAAGCCCAGGACAGAGAGATTATTAAGGTGAATATGCTTCGGCATAATTCAACGTTACTCGAACAAAAATCGATGAACAAAAAAACAAAAGCATTCGCTGGACTCAGTGGTTATACTCACAAAACAAAGCGAGGCTTTAGGGATTCTTACATCTGGACGTCGTCGTGGGGTAACCGCAATTTGTGGCGGATATTTGCTAGTTTGCCTGATGACTCGGAGTGCGCGCGACTAGAAATCTCGAGTGCAGGATTAAAGAAAGCGTTGGACTCAAACGGTAATGATAATACTGAGTATTGTTGGAATAATTGAATATGTCGCGTTGTTTTCTTGGTGATTTGTTAAGGAGCAAGCTGCTTGAAGAAGCGGTTTTGAATTGTGCAAGCTTGGCCCGCTAGCGACGATGAAGTGTTCTGGTGAAATAGTAGTAAATATCCGTCAAAACGTGCTCGTGGTCTTTTTCTTTAGGTTTATTAGTTAGCGGAAAATCAGTTTTCAGACGCGCTCGGTTGTTAGATTTTGCTTTCAATCAGGCCAAAAAATTCGCAGTTCGTACAAAAAACATAGGCGCTGCGAACGTATTGATGTGGCTCAAATTCATCGCTGGTTTGCGGCGTTTAGCGGGCCTAAATAACAAATTCTGACCGCTATTTGCGGACAGAGGGCGAATTCACAGCCGATATTTAGCGCTGACCCTCGTTGCGAGCAGAGTATATTTTTTGAGTCGGATGATCGAGTCGATGTAGGACGTCTCGAATAGCTCCCGATACGATTTTGCGGAGATGGCGAGTGTTCGCAGCGAGGAGAAATTCGAAGCACAATGGTCTCTCTCTATTCGAGATTTTCGACTACGCTGTGGACGACTCACCGTCGCGCTCTTGGGGCTTTGTGGGATCCGCCACGGCCGCGTTGACGAGGCGTAGCTGTTGGCTTCACTGGTCGCCCTTGCCGTGACTCATTCCACGTTGCCAAAACTGCATTAGCCCGAATATTTCATTAAATAGACCAAATTAAGAAGATGACTGGGCACTAATAGGTTAAAATACAGCTACTTACCTCCGATTTTAACCGGTGCCC
>JARUHE010039895.1:0-16152 GCA_031471125.1 Archaeomysis grebnitzkii | reverse complement strand
AGTATATATATATCTTGTATTTAAGGGATCACTGTAATTTTTTCTATCATTGAAAAATGAAAGTTTTATTTTTTCTCATAAATTTTATTTCCAAATGTTCCAAAGCTCAAATGTGAATTTATTTGAAACTTGATCAAAAAGATTTCAATTTAATGCCAAACAATAACCAACTCCGCAAACAACATTCCTTCAATTGAGCAATTAAAAAGCTCAGTAACATTGGTCCAATTGAGCTATTGTGGTTGTATTTATAACATAATGCGAGTGTTATTGCTTAATTATTATATTACCTTTTTCAAAACATTATTACCCTTTAATTACTATATTACCTTTTAGAAAACATCATTACCCTTTGATTATTATATTACCCTTTTTTCAAAAAACCAAGCCCAATAAAATCTTTTGACAAGTTCAAATGACCTTTCAGTCAATAGATCGGTGTCTCTTTGAATAGCTTAATCATAGCTATTAAATAATAGCCAAATAGGGTTTCTATTATTAGTGGGTGATTAACTAGTAAATATTTTGTTTAGTTAAATTTTTGTCAACTTAACTAAAGAAAAAAGAAGTGGTCTCATTTGGGTTTGGTTTTCAACGAATATTTTTACAATGGTAATGTTTTTGCATTAAAAGTAATTTTGTTTTGTTGATATGTTTATATTTATATATTTATACTGTATATATATATTTATGTATCTATATTATATATATTCTTATAGTTATACATTTATATTTATATCAATATAATTATATGTGTATACTTATATTAATGTTTGTTAAAAAATGTTTATGTTTTATGACATTTTGTTATTCATGGTTGAATGTTGAAAAATGCCAGTTTAATTGTTATGCGTTATTGTCCATAAAATTATATTTGTTATTATTATTATTGCTATTTATTATTAATATTGTTTCATTATTATTAATGTTTTTGATTATCATTATTGCTGTTTTTATTAATATTGTTTTATTATTATTAATGTTTTTGATTATCATTATTGCTGTTTTTATTATTGTTGTTATTTTTGATTTTTCAGTAGAAAGGTCATATTATCTTGATTACACAATTGTTTTAGACAACATTCTCATGCGTTTGTAATTTTTCTAAAAAAAATATATTTTTAAGTTATACTTGTACTTGTACTATATTTTGTTCTTAGAAATTCAAAATCTAAATTAAGTATATTTGCGATTTGCGATATAAAAATTTTTACAATAAAACATATTAATCAAAAATTTCCAAACATAAATATAGTTTTATATATTTGTTTATTTGGAAGTTTGACTAGAGTGTTACCGAAATATTTTCTTTTAAATTTCCTTTATAGAGTATATATGAATTCATTTTTTGTAAATCCATACAGCTCTACAATGCCAAAAATCTTATCAATTGATCCTATTGAGCCTTGACTCAAATTACAGTTTAGGGTTATTTTCAATAGTAACTTATAAGTAGTTTAGTCCTAATGGTAACCTACGACGGTGTAAAGGTTAAAAACGTTTCAATAACCTTCAGGGTGTTTACTATTTTACGTTTCTTGGTTTCACAAAATAACCTTGAAACATTGTTAGCCTATCTCAAGAATGTGTCATCCTGTAGGACTAAAACGCTGTTAAGATCCTTATGATATCCTTATGTTCTAAAAACATCTTATGATTTTAGGCCATAATTTTTTTTTAGAATTAAAATTATAAATAAAACAATAAAAAAACTATGATCAAAAAATGAGACAAATTACATATAAAACGTTTTACAATTAATACAAAACATAAAAATAAAACAAAAAATGCAACCATATATATATTAACGTAAAAGTTACAAGTGAACTTCCAAATATTATTATGTACACTATAACATCTGTAGTAACGAAAATCAAACCAAAAATATGTTCCTTATCATCACTTCATGTCGGAGAAAATGAAAGATTTTAACATAATTGCTCCGTACGCCGTACTAGAAAGTACCAAATACTGCTTACCAAGAAGTATTCGGAATTTATTGGACCAGGCTACTTACTGCATATAAAACTTGATAAAACATCTAAAACAAATGGTTGAAAAAATATGAGAATGTTAATTTATTCTTACATAAAAATTTATTATTTGGTCAATAGATCATTTACTAAGAAATATGATGAATAAAAATTACTATAAATGACTATTAGTAAAAATTACTAAAAATTACTATTAACATATGTGAATTCTTGTGGTCAACATTTATTAAACATCAATATATTAATTTTGGTTCATCTTACCATAAATGTATTTTTGAAATCTGGAAAATTCTGTTTTGAACTTTTCTTGAATGAAACCTAACATACCTTGGTGCTATTGTGCAATCTATCTCTATACATCCTTTAACATTTAGCCACTAATGGTTACACCCCTTTTATCCCTCTACATTTAGTCACTGATGGTTACACCCCTTTACATTTGGTCACTGATAGTCTAACAAAAATTAAAATCGTATTATCAACACAAAAACATGAGCATATGGAGGAGCCAACATCCAATGTGAATGATAACTATAACAAAGTGTCACATAAATAATTCAACCTTAAAAACTATAATTTGTAATTTTAAAATAACTTTTCAATATTATTTAGTGATCTCAGTTGAAATAAACTTTAGAAATATTAACTAAACATAAAATAAACTCAAAATGAAACATATGTACATATGTTTGTCTGTATAAATATATATGTATCATAACCAAATGCTATAATCATGTATCATAATTCATTTTTACTTTAATATTATGGAAAATGTGATCTTTATTATCAATATATATATTAATATTTTATATTTTAAAAGAGTATTTATTTAATTTTAGTTTTACGTTAGCTAATTGGTAGGTAGTGTGGCTCTAAAGCTAGTCTTAGTATTTAGAGCTAACTAAAACGTAACTAAGAGTTGTATGCGCGCGCAAGTCGGATGGTCAATAGGACGTTTTCGAGGAAAGGTTATTCTAGAAATTCTGAATTTTTTCAAGAAACCTCCCGAATGATTGTTCAATTGGATGCGTTCTTTAGATGATTATGCTGTTATTTGTTACCACTATCATTATTAATACTATTATTATTATTTTTACTATCATTATTATTATTATTACTATTATTAGTATTGGTTATTCGATATTTTTGTTTTATGTATGTAGATAAAACATTATCTTCCATTTATTCTGTAAGTTAATGTAAATATTAATTGTAAATAATATATCTATGTACGATCGCTGTCTAAATGTATATTTAAAACAATTATTGTGATTATAATAAAAATGAGGCGCTGTTTTATTTTTTTTCATCCTATTAGACTCAACTTTAAAACTCGAAATAAAAAGTTGGCCATATCCAAAGTTTTTCAAAAGGTTTTATTATAATTTTTTTTTAAATTAAGCAAAACACTATTTTGTAATTTTGTCCTCAAAATCTTGTACTTACATTTGACAAACATTGGATAATCTTAGCTTACGAAACATTTTTTCTGTGAAGATTGAAACACCAGTTTGCAAACACTGGCCTATTTATGAATTTGGGCTCCTTCATTCTGTTATGTATAAAAATTTTAATTTTCATCATCAACGAACATGAATATTTTCTGTAACAATGGTTTCATAATGATAACAAAAACAATTTCGACAGTTCTTCAATAATTACTTGAAACATCACACAATGTACAGAAAAATACAATTTATATAAGATACGGTTCTAACTAAAACAGCCTATCATTGTTATCTCGTAAGAAACTAGAAATCTAACTAATATGTTGTGTCCAAATATTAGTTTTAAACAACAATTACAAAATAGTCAACTTTTTCAAACCTAAATACGGCCTGATCTGTTGTATCACCATCGTAAACATATTAAAATCATATAAAAAACAGCCGAATGCGAAAAGACCAAATCTCACCGATGTTGTACAGAAAAAGAGGTAAACTAGAATTGCTGTAGAATGAGAAGCGTTTTAATCAAGGTATTAAGACCAGAGTTAATTTGCTGTGATCAAAATCTCATCAACAGTCTTTTTAATAGTACTCCCAATCTTTCGACTTTAGGGTATTTTCTTCCTCGGAAAATTTTTTAGGGCAACTTTTTGTCCATCAACCATTAGATCTGGTGGATGAAAAACATATTTCAACAGTGTATATCCTAAAGATCGTCATATTTCATGGCGCAGTGAAAGATTTAAAATACTCTGCTGCCTTAGGATCCTGTAAACTTTTTGTCATCTAAGCCGTCAAAAGAATATTTAAATAGCTTTGGGGTAAACGAACAACACATATGGGTTGAATTAAAAAAGTTAAATGACAAAAAAATTAGCAACAAGTTCTTTTTTATTTTCGATTTTTTTAAAGCAAATAACTGCAAATTAATCAATAGATCGGATAAGCAAAGAGCTAGTGACAAAAGACCAGCCAGAAAAACTGTTTGAGGCTGCCACCATGCAAGAGAATAATTTTCCACAACTCCACTATAAATCTGTAAGCAATGTACTAGCCTTGAATAAAAATAGAAAACTGAATATAGGAAATGGCTCGATGCATCAGCCGGTTTGTATTTGAAAAAAAACTTGTAATATAGAACATCATAGACTTATTTGATAATCTATACAGAACACTCAACAAAGGTATGCACTGCAATGAATTTCTTATACTTATCGAGAACATTCGATACGATTGATCATGGTATCTTCTTGAATAAACTAAATACGACTTCAGATACAAATGCCACGCACGTGTTGATTGCTTTGTTCCTATTTGGCATAAAGAAGTCTATTGTGTATGGTAATGGTAAAGATTATTATATATATTAACTTAAGTGACTGTCACATAGATGTCGTGTGATATGTTGATTTATAATGATCCAAATAAATGTCCAATTCACTATTTCTATATTCATTCAATGAGTTTTTTAGAAGTAGGGTAATAATGTATTAAGCATTCATAGGACTCGGGCCGTAATGTGGAAAATAAATTAAAATTTGAACAAAGTGGGTTACAATGTTTAATATACAACCCAAAACATTACACAGACTATTCATTTAGCCCCATTTACAGTAGTGACTGACAGAATTCAGACTTAGCTCGAACTCAATGACAAACAGTTTTAACCAAGAATTGAATTCTACATCCACGTTTGAGATAACCAGACCTTGGTTTAATATTAACAGTATTAAATATGAGCAAACCGAATTGTGATCTTTTTCCCTACAGCTCTTCCAGATTGTTGGATAAAGTGAATAATTTTGCGATACAGAATCCTATTATTCTTGATTTTTTTGATTGGAAGTTACCTTGTGTCTCATAAAAATGTTCGTTGTTTATCATATTAGTTAAGCTTAACCTAGTCTCGTTCTAAAAACAATAGTTCTTCAGTATCTGACATTGTACTATGTACTTCCTTTTTTAGTGGATGATACAAGGAGTCTTTTTGAGTAGTGGGTGTATTTATGTATTAGTATGAGAGCACATACTCCTGTTTGTTCTAGTTTGGAAATATAAGCATGTTTGGAGGACAGATATAGTTTTGTTTATGAATGCATGTATATAAATAAACGTGTATATTCCTGGCGCTAATGTAATTTAACTTGGTGTTGTTTTATTTACTTGGGGTATAAGAAGTTTTTTTGCAGGAGTTCATTGAGATATACTATGTAATGTTTGGTGAAGGAAAAATGTATCCATGTGTTCCATTGATTTTTAAACAATTATTTTTTGGGTTAGTATGCTGTATTCAACAGTTGAGAAAAACAAATCTATGATTGAAGCTTCGATACAATCTCAGTGTGATGTTTGACTAACCATTTTATCAGGCTACACAAATAGACATCTGCCAAAAATCTGCATTCCAATTGCATAGTATTAACCAACTTCGCCCTTATATTCATCAAAACTCTTACAATTATGGATTTATTGGTTTATTACAGCAAATATCGACTATTGCAATGTAATGCTTGAAGATATCTCATAAAATTAAATATTTAAAAAAAAAATCAGAACAGAGCAACAAAGATTATAGGAAACAAAAGTAAATATGATGTTTTAGCCCCCAATCTTGAAAAGCCTTCATTGGTTACTAGCGCAAAAGATAATCATTGTATTCATAAAATAATGTTGCGCCCATATTATTTGAAGAATCTGATCCCTAAGAATTATAACCAAACATTAAGGTAGAGTGGAAAATTTGTACTGTCCCAGCTATGTTAAACATGTTACATTTAGAAGAAGAGCTCAATTTTACTCTGCTCTTAAAGTATGAAATCCACTTCCAGACAGGGCGAAATATTGTCAGGTTCTGCGAGGTGTTAAAAATGTCAAATATCATACTTTTTCCTAAAAATCATCCTAAAGCTTCCATAATCTCAAAAAATTGTTTACTAATTTTAACACTTGAATAAAAAAATATGTGTTCATGAAACAGTAATTCTTGACCTATTGTGAAGAGAAATAGAAAATTTATATTTTGCACTATGTAAGAAAATAATTCTATTAGAAACTTACGAGTTCAAGGACATACAGTCACTAACAATTAATGAGCATTTAACAAATACATAATCTTGAGAAAATTTATCTAAATTACTGTAGTTGCTGTTTATAGATTTAAATTCAACTAATGAGCATGGAATTAGAGTCTTATTACATTAGCTTCAATAATTACAGAAAAAAGTACTTTTAATAAAAAATACCAAAAATGGCAAATAAAATAAGGAGATATACAATATTATTTTATTCGGTTGTCACAGTTTCAGGTTTGTTGGTCGCTTCCTTCTCTGTACCTGAAGATTTCTTTTTCTTCAACGCTTTCATTTTGCGAGTCTGTAGTTGGCCAATATTTTGTTTGGTCATGTGAACTCTTCCCAACTTTGTTCCAAAGACGTCTCTATCAATATTCTTCTTTTTCTTCTGTGATGCTTGTTTTGGTTGTTTGCAGGCAGTCTTAAATAGATCATCTGAGGCTAACTTGTTTCTTCTTGGTTTGAATGTGAGTGATGGCCCAATTTCTTCCAGCTCAATCCTTGGTACTCTGGTGCCAGATTTTTTCAATAAAATCCTATAAATATAACCACGATAAGAATTTATATAATTTAGGTATACAATTTTCTATGATCATTATTGTTCGACAAAACAAGACCAAAAGCTTTTGGACAACTGCAAGACAAGATCAAGGTTGTATCAATAAAGATTAGATTCCTTTCTTAGGAGTGAACCTTCTTTGATAGGTTGATACAACTCAACAATGACTTCTGCAGAGGCTTTTCCTTGAAGAAGTGTCAACATCATAAAAAATATTTGTTTTTATTATTTGTTAAAATTTTGAGCATTATGAATATTGAATTATATATTTATTTTGTGATTCTTTTTATTATTAATATGTTATATATGTAAAGAAAATAATATTAATGTTTTTTTATGATTTATATTTTGATTGTTGTAAGTGTATGCTTAGTTAGCCAAGTGTGCTAGTATAGGCTTCTTAAATTGTACAAGAATAAGATAAAGTCTATTTTAAATATAACAAGCATGAGTAAATGCTACACATTAAAAGCTGTTTGTATGTTAAAAATTTTCTAAAATTGCGTCATTTTATATTAACACTTTTTTTTTATTTGTTTAAAAATTATCTCTAAGCCTTCAAATAAAAAGTTTGGTTAACCATGAATTTGATGATAAATTGGAAAAGTTTAAAAACTTCTGAAAAGTGTATTATTAAAAAAAAGTCCCTCGGCCTTTCTACCTTAGAATTTCCATTTCTTTAATTTGTTTTCAATAAACTGTTTTCTAAACCTTCAAATAAAAATCTTTGTTAACCATTAATTTTAACTTTCTTATAAAATGCATGATTTAATAAGTTTAATATTGATTTCACCAAAAAATACTTAGTGATACCAGTGTAGAATGTAATGTTCTGTAATTTCATTAAAACAAACTTTACTACAAAATAATTTTTTTATTATTTAAAAAAAAAGGCACACAAATCATCCATTAGCAACAATCAGAGGTCGTATATCTAGTGTTTTTTTTCAAACAACTTAACAAGATGGTATTTTCAGTTTTTTGTTTATTCCTAGACATTTGCTACAGTCCTGGAACGAATGAATTAAGAGAAGAGTTCATTCACAGCATCAGTAATGACAAATGAGAATTTAAATTATGAATGTATAGAGAGAGTCTAACAGCTGTTCAACTATCACAATGTATATGTGAAGATATCATTAACATTGCCACAAATTCCCCTTCAGAGAATTACGAACAAAGAACTTTTCACATAAATGTGATTCACTATATGAAACAATTCAATAATTCAAATTTATTCATTGTTAATCCATTTATATCTTTATGGTTGATAATCTTGCATTATAATTGAGCTAATTTTGTACCATAGAGTTTGCTCCTAACTAAATGTGCAACACTAGGCAAATGTCCTTTTATTCCTCTAACTACTTTAATGAAGTTTCATTCAAGGGTATAGTTGGATAGAATCTTTCTTTATTGTCAGAGAACTGTATTATTAATGGTTTATGAAATAAGGTAAAACTCCTTTATATTTAGGTCGTAAAATTATAAATTAATATTCACATTAAAGTGAATTTTCATTGGTAAATGGATAAAACTTTTGAATTGTCAAGTGAATCACCAATGAAAGGTAAATGCATATTTTTTTTATTGGAATTTGTTACTAGAAGTGTAAATGCCATAAAAACATGTTCAACTTAAAAAGCTAACTACCAGTTCATTTAATAATTTACACTCTTAACACTACTAGATAGAATGTCATAATAAACCAAATTTTGCTCAACAAACACTCATGTAACTTATCTAACAAAGACATTTAACCAAACCGACAGGTTACCAATATCAATAGCATTGACAACAGAATATAATATAATATAAGCCATAATTATATTTCACTCATTCAACACCAAAAAGTCATCCAATAGTTTATAAACCACTGATCAATTAATCTACTTTTGAACTAAAATTACTCGATTGAAATCCTTCATCAAGGTCAACTTACTTGTAACTTCGTAGAAATATTGATCCCTCAATTGCTGTGAAAAGTATTGCATGCTCGAACCCTTGTAGCCGGACCTCCTTTGCCTCAACTCCTCGGAAGAAATCGATGAAAAGGTTTTTGATTCGCTTGTATTCGCTTTCCTCGGTGAAAGGTTCGCCGCAAAATATGAGACAAGGTTTTGTTCCAGACGATATTTTTGAATTTGCGAAATCGGCCAAACCTTTGAAATCTTCCACACCAAATTCGAGCATGTCAAGTAAATGGTGGTTGAACATTCTTCCTGTTATAAAAAAAATTGTCAAAATAGTTCAAGAACACTCAGCATAAAGTGTTATGTATAATATAATCTGAGAAAAAGAAAACATGCAAAAAAAATTGAAATACACAGTACTGGACAACAAACATTCTTGGTAAAACAGTCAATTATTTTTCAACAAATATTTTTGTTGGTCATTGATGATTAGAATTTGCAAACCAATAACATTTTATATGTTATACTAAGCTTGATAGCCTCTAGTTCTAAAGTCAATTTTGTTTAGCATTGCATTCAAATCAACTTTTGTTCAATGAACAGTAAGAGAAAATAAAATTTTCAGCAAAGATGACCTCACCCATTTCAGACTCAACCCCAATGATGATAGTGATTAATAGAAGGTGGAATCTTAGCCACACAAAAAATAATATTAATTAATATTCTGTTAACCAGAGGGAACAAATCTATAATTTGAAATAAATATTCACATTAGAAAAAACTTCAATTGAATAATGTTGTTTGAATGACAAACAAATTTTGTATTAATAAGTAAAATATAGTTTAATTTAAATGGAGGTTTTGTAAGAAACGCATCATCCATTACTGAATCCATCCCAATGATCAATATCTGTGTATCACTAGCTGGACTTCCAGCTAGTTTAAAAATAATTTATATTTAATAATTACAAAAAATGTTGTGATTCAGAAGCATAAAATAGAAAGGATCCTTTCATTCACTTTTACATTCCAAAAGAATTTTCAACAGGAAGTTTCAGAGGTCATTATCAAGGATAGAAAGATGTTTGACGGATAAAATTCGGGACAGAGTGAAGGTTGTATTTCAACCCTTTAGTTGTCGTACATTAATGGGTTAAAGTAAAATGGAATTTAAATCAGACAACAAATTGTGCAAATCTTGAACTTGCCTAATAGTTTTAACAAGCAATTATTTTCATTTATTGTATTTATTTGTAAATGTCATTTTAATCTTTTCTTTACAGCCTTTCAGGGTTACTCTTGCACATGATAATTATTTAGATGTACTGAACCAAAAAATTACAGCTTTAATGAAACATCCAGAAAAAAAATTGTATTTACGAATGAAAAAAATAAAGAAATGATGATCAAACTATCACAAAGTAAAAAAAGTGGAATAGATAGGTCATGTTGAATTTGGGCACAATGTCCAGCACTGAAATTGGAGGTTATTCAGCATTACCAGGTTGGGTAATTAGTCCCAATCAAATGTAGACCACATAAGCTGCTGCTGTGTCACGAGAAAGCTACTTAACCTTTTTAACTCTTGAGCCAAAATGGTGTTAAAATTTGGACTGAGAGTCATGTGAAGTAATGTAACAAACTAGTTGAATTAAAAAGTAAAAATATTAAATGTCATATATCCACCAGCAAAGAAATAGTTAAGTAAATCTAATGACACGGACAATAGCTAATTGATCTATGTAATGGCTATAATGTCCCTAATAGTAATAAACCATTAATTGTTTTTAAAAAATATTTCAGCAAAGATATTGTCAACATTCTTTGAAAAAAATTTGTAAAACTTAAAAATGAACAAGGTCATCAAGAGAGACATTGAAAAATCCTCGTTTACTTCCTAAAGATGTGGCAAATTTTATAAAGCTTATCACAATATGTTGAAGTGATAGATATATAAACTATCAAGGTAACCAAGAAAAATGCTGATAACAGACACAAACAGGAAAAATGTTAGACTGTCCTATGAATTTTGGGTTTCTGTTGCATGGTCTAATGAGGGCAATTGTTGCCTTTGGGTCATGTTGAAGTATGGAGGGAGTTGAGAAGTCATGATGTGGAGTGATATACAGGCCTCAGTAAGACCAACTCGAATTTTGCCAGTTATTCAATAACGACAATTGGATTGTAAACAGTTATTTAAAAACAACAAAAAATAAGCAAGTCATTACCAGAACTAGTATTTAAGAAAGGTATGGATTGTTATGCAAATTAATCCCAATAGCTTAAAAGTTGTTTGATAACCTCTTCATTGTGCAATGTATCATAAATTACCAAATCTAACATGTTGTCTCGTCCATTATTCACAACAAAAGGTTAACGAGTTTTAATTATCTATCTAGTTCAGAACCAGATACTCTCAAGGATGGAGTGATATTGATGACAACAGCCAGATGCTGTCAAGGATTGAGTGGGATCGACAATGAATACAACAACCAGATACTGTATCTTAACGAGGTTGGTTAATCAAATTGAAGAAAAAACTATAATACAAGAATGCATATAGAAGATTGGTCATTTGCAAAGAACAAACATTGAAACAACAATAAAGAAGTGAATAAGTCACATAAGCATAGGATTTGAGACAAGCAATATGGAAGGTTTGCTTCAATGTTATTCATTTTATATGAAAAAATTTGGTCATGAAAAAATGTATTAAGTCACATACCAATTATAACATTATTTGGTTTCTTTTTTGAATGCGTACACATCGCAAAAAGTGCCGCGTCATGTTTCTGTGACATCCTCTCCAGTGGAAGGGCATCTTCAAAGGGTAATATTGGATTCTTTTGCGATAATGCAATTGATTCATGTCTTTTGAAGGCATACTGTGAAAAAAATTTAATTAGGGTAAAACTACAATAAATTAGTAATCCATGAACCGAAGGGTTCAAATGTCTCATGATCATTCATTCAGTAATTTTAAAAAAATTATCAAAAATATTTCTATTTTTGAAACATCATTTAATCAAAAATTTACCCTAAAAACTATTCATGTATGCTCTATTTCCAATCCATTGATGTATAACCTAAACCAAAATAAAAAAACCTCAAAGTTAATTTAATGAATAAATATAGTTAAAAAGTAATACAATTAAATAATTATATATTAATACATTAAAACCAATAATCAACCATATATAAAATTACATTTTAAAAATAAAATAATATTTACAAGCATTCAAGTCATTGTTCAATGCCAACGATGAGGACAACAACATTGGAATTCTAATAAGATTACTCAATGAGGAGATATAGGCAGGTTTCAAAAACTTTGGAGTCTGGAGAAATTTGCAACATTGCAAAAAGTATCATAATGTTCTTAATATTCTTTCAACTGTTTATTTCTTTAGGGTAACTATTCAATCATTTATTTCAGTAATTGTATTAATACATATATGAAGATGTTCTTTCTCAACAATAGCAACAAATCAAATTCAAAGACTAATCCAGATTACAAAGAAAGTCTGGCAAGACCGGACCAGAAGTGACCTCAACTAAATACAAAATAAAAATACTCACAAAATCCTTCAGACATTGTCTTCCAACGTCACTCGTATTTTTGCCTTTAAGGAATATTGTTTGTTTGGTGTTTTCGAAAACCTTTGGCGCTCGGTTCTCAAGAGCTCTTCGGGCTTTTTGTGTTTTTGGTTTTCTGCAAGTCAACAAATTTGTTTTATTTTGGAACATCAGCACACTTTTATTGTTTATGAAAAACTTTTAATGCAAGAAATCAATAAAAAATTTGGTTATCTAAAAAATATACAGCATTGGTACGGTAAAAAAATACTGCCTGAAGTTAATGATTGCATAGAACTCAAAATGTACTTTTATTTAAACTCTAAATGGGTGGTAAATGAATGTATATCAATGCAACAACTTGTGCATCACCTAACAAAGAACAATATGTTGCTAGAAAGGAGTTTCACCAACAGAAAACATATTAGTACCAAATAAATTTTATTAAAAATTGATAGATTCACAGTAACTCATCCTTTCAATTTTGTTTGATCTAAACATTACATGTGTTTAACTTGTTTTAAAATTGCCTCAACATTGATTGATTGATTGATTATAAATATTTTGGGCAATTTAACATTGAAGGCAGAAGTGAAGAATGACTAAAAACTTTGTTAATATGCATTTTAGAGATATGCTATTGCTATAGGAAACATTCAAAGGAATTTAAAAACAAATATTGAAGTGTTTACTGTTTATTGGAAAAACAATGAAGAAATGTGTAGCCAAAGTGAGAAACTGTATGCCAAATAAAAATGTATAGGTAATTATATTATAACTGACTTTTTGTTGTTTGCACTCAAAAGAAGGTATGTAAAATGGAAGTCCTACAATTGAATTGATAACTACAAAGTTACCCTGGCTATAAGTGACATAAGGCACATGTGAGGGTAAATTTCAAAATTCAATTTTTTTTTCAATAATTTGTTGATCTGTGATTGGCTGATGCTTCAAATAAGCCAATCAGACCATTTCCCACTGGTAGGACTTTGAAGACATTTAAAGAAAAAAGGTCTTACTTTTTTCCTATTCTTATTAATAATTTGAACTTTAATAAGTTAAAGCTTTTGAAATACAAGTGATTTTTTCAGTTTTCATGTCATCATTTCAGAATGTTGATCGAATAATTATTTATATGTTAAATTGTTAGATTAACAAGTAGGATTTCATAGTGTATTTGGCAAGAGGTATAATAGGAAAATTATTCTTTACATTGTATCAATTTTATATCAATGCAGAGTGCAGGATTCTCTTAATAGGAGTTATCAATTTTATTTATTTACTTTATCATGAATAAAAGTTTCCTACTCAAAAGCCTAAATATTACTGAACACTACAAAATAAACAAATGTTTTTGGTACACTGGTTAATTATCTTTAGTATTACTGGTATGGTACCTACTCAAATACACTCAGCACTGAATGTAAATAATTAAATGCTAAATGTTTTCTTCTTGTCATCAGGGCTTTCAAACTATCTTGAAATTCTTTCCACCAGAATTATAAATTACAAACTTCAACATAAGTCGTAATGGTTATTGTCCTTTTATCATACCACAACATTCACTATTTATCAAAATGTTGAAAAAAAAAGTTTAATAATTTTACAACAAACTCGTACAAAGAAATAAACATGACAAAAAAAACAATTCTTTGTTCTAACCATCTTAGCTGTCTAATGGTTCAACATTTTGTTGATTTCTGGACTGTAATTGGTTGATACTTCAAATAAGCCAATCTAAGCATTTTCTACTGATAGGATTTTAAAGAAATTCAAACAAAAAATATTCTATTTATTTCTTCTTCTTATTAATAATTTAATCTTTAATAAGTTGAAGCATTTGAAATATGAGTGACCAGACCAGAAATTTTCTCAGCTTTTGTGTGATCATTTCAGAATGTTAATTGAAAACTTATTTATATGTTAAATTACTACTATTATTATTTATAACTAAACAATCTTCTATATAATTTTGTAAACATATAATAGTATGTTACTATTATTACTATTGATTGTAAGTAACCCATAGGATTTCAAAGTATAATAGGAAATTCATTATTTTCATTGTATCAATTTCATATCAAGAATTGTCTTGATTGAAGTCTCTGATTTTATTCATACAATGGATTTATTTTATAATTTAAAAAAATCTCTTTAAAGGCCTAATTATTAAAGAACTCTACACAATAATTAAAACATTTTTTGATACTGTTTAATTATCTTTAATATTACTGTATTACTGATATGGTACCTACTCAAGTATGTTTAACATTTTATGTATATAATTAAATGCTAAATTTTTTTTTGTGATAATGTCTTGGAAAAATTCTCCTACTCTTTAAAAACATTTTCCCACCAGAATTTTTTTATAGATTGAAACCCTGCTTCAATCTGAAACTATACTAGTGCTGCTGAAAATAGTGAACTTATGATTTAATGAATATATCATAAAAAAAGTGCAGTTCTAGTCTATTTTTGTGGAAGAAATACTGAAAACCTCAAATTAGGCACTTTATCCACTATATAATCGAATGAGATTAAATATAAAAAAACAGGTTTGTAAATTTTTAACCGATATCACACTGAACAAACTCTACCGCAGAACACTGGCACAACTACGAACAAATAAATCCCCACACCTACTCGAATACCTCCACATAATTGCTCCAGACACACACTCCTCTCCAAATTGTCCACTGTGCCAACATCACACACACACAACACTATACCAATGAGCCAACTTATTTTTGTTTATTTCAGAGACTCCAAGAAATTTTGATAAATTGAGTCCTTTGGCCTAGCAGGTGAATGGAACAAATTTAATTATTTAATTTCAAATAAGTGTTCGATACATTATTAATTGTTTAATACATTTATTAGACAGTAGACTTTCATGAAATATTTTTTATAATTAAATATATATACTCAATTGAAGAAAAATAAGCTACTTTAAATATATTTTCAAGGTTGAACTCCAATTGGTAATAGTCCAAATTGAGTAAGTTTGGACTATGGAAGTTCAATCTTAAAAAATTGGGTTGTTGGATTCCAACAACAAAGTTTCACTTTCTGGCACTCTGCATAAAACACATCGCTAGTCTACTCAATGTTAATGTGAAAACAGTTGAAATTACAGTCTGCATTTCCTAACAATAGCCCTTTTGTTCTTCTTTAAAAAAGAGAAAAAATATTTTAAAACTTTAAATTTGGGCATAACTTTACTTTAGATCACTTAATCAAATCGAGCAACTTTAACAAGAAAGTACTATCAATTTAGAAAGGTTTTTAGTTGTTCAATGTTAACTTTTATTTGTAATTTATGTTAGGATAGGATAGGTTAGGTTATGTCAGGTAAGGTAAGGTATTATTTCACAAAATAAGTGAAATATTAATGTGTTTCATGTTTCATAATTTGGAGAACATATGACAAAATTTAATTTTCAGAGAACGAAAATAATTGTCCCTGTTTGACGCACTGGCAGCATCAGGGTGTCAAAAAGTCCCTTTTTGTGTATGTACTCCCACAACCCAAGTTTCTTAGAAATGTACTCTTCAGCCCTGTTTTGAAGAAACATCAAAAAATATTTTAAT
>JARUHE010039784.1:0-16157 GCA_031471125.1 Archaeomysis grebnitzkii | reverse complement strand
ATGTTTCAAAACTTGTTTAGCTTCTTCTTTAAGGAGGTATTTTAAGGCTAACATATAGTGGTTTCAGATTGTAGTGCAACGACCTTAATTTATAAAAGGCCTATTAGATCATGTGGACCTAAGGACTAATATAATTTATATTTGTGAGTCTTTCATCTGAATATTAACAAATGGACAACGGCACTAAGTTCGATAGGTTTGCATGAATATAGCACCAGAGACGCTTGTGTAGGTATATTATTACTACATTATGTATCATTGCTATAGCAGTGGCCAGTGAGAGCACTAATATTACATAATACTTACATTTGACACAGAAATATGTAGGTTAGTTCAATTTATTAGCTATTAATTTCATCATTAAACTTTCAAATTTTCAAGATGGTGTATCCACTAAGATAAACAAACTTTTCATGTACACTAACACATAATGTATGAAAAATCCAAACAAATGTATGTACACATAAACTCACACCAGTACTGAATCAGCTGTAGAAACATAATTTTTTGTGTTAAGCTCTCCTAAGATAATACTTTATTTGCTGTAAAACATAAGTGTCATTTCTAGCTTTCCAAATTGTTAATTTTTTAAAATTACTCACCTAAATGAGAGGAGTGCAGGTTTGGCACAATTTTTTGACAAATTTGTTTAAAAATGTATTTTCTTGAAAATAAAATTTGTTCTCTTTAAATTTATTTCTAAACTAATTAAAACTAGTTAATATTTTTACATTGAAAATAATTAAATTGTGAATGTTATTTTCTTGCTCTGTGCATTTTGGTTAATTT
Source organism: Archaeomysis grebnitzkii (assembly GCA_031471125.1). NCBI lineage: Eukaryota > Metazoa > Arthropoda > Malacostraca > Mysida > Mysidae > Archaeomysis > Archaeomysis grebnitzkii. The sequence goes on along the minus strand of JARUHE010039784.1, from coordinate 15,368 downwards.
TAGAAGACATTTTTAAATAAAAAATTTGAAAAAAATATTGGGCATTATTGGAATGAATCGCATCTTCTTCTTCTTCTTCTTGTTAACTTTGAGTGCACCAACTCTTCAAGATTATCTTTCTGTCATTTCTTTTAAAGTTTTTAATTATTTTTGAAATATATGTTTTTTTTTTGTAATTAATAAATATTAATATTTAATAAAAATCATAAATATGAAATTTTTGAATAGTTTATACTAATATACATAAATACCTTGAGTTTATGTTATAAGTTTTGCATGGAAAAAATACAGCATTGTTAAAACATGATATCATAGCCATTTCTGATTTGAACATCCCTACCTAATGTGCCCATTTTCTGTACTATGTTCTTGAAAAGTTGTTTTGATATAGCCACTGCCCACTGTACTCTAGTACAGTGCTACACAAAGTGTGGTACGCGTACCTGTGCCGGTACGCAAGCCATGGTCTGCCGGTACGCGAAGAGATCCCAGAAAAGAAATAAACAGTAGTAAAATTCTATGCCACGGGAGACTGGTGGGATATCTGACTCAGGTATTTTTATTTTATTTTTCTAATAAGAATACAGCATGGCACAATGGGAAGACTTGCATCGTCAATGATTAGTGGTCTTATCATCAAGTGTTGTTCATCCTTCCTTTTCGCCTCCAGATACAAACGCTCGAAAACATTTTTCTGAACAAACTATAAATGAACTGAACAAAACTAACAAAAAATAGGATGTGTATAAACGTGAAAAGTTTCGCACACAATCAAACACATAAGCAATACATATAAAAACAAGCTTAAGAACAAAAATGAACATAAAATTAGCATACAATCAACATAGAATAAAACATAAAAACAAACATAAAAAGAAACAATCATTTTAGAAACAGATATTCACAAACAACATACCAAAATAAACAAACAAATTATCACAGACACAACACACAATTAAAAAAAACAAAAACTTAAACAAACACACAATTAAACAAACCAAAAAATTAAACAAACACACAAACAAACAAACCAAAAAATTAAACAAACACACAATTAAACAAACAAACCAAACAATTAAACAAACACACCAAATAAACAAACACAAACAAACACACAAATAAAAAAACAAACAAACAATCAATAAAACAAAAGAAACAAACCATCACAAAACGACACAAACAAATGAAAGTCGCCAATGACCAACCAACGAACGTTCGAAATTATTACTCAATCCGAGGTACATTTCACGGCAGTATCGTGCGAGTGACACTGCATGACACCCGATTGTCATTCACAATTACTCTGTCACGCATGACTGACTGACGCTCAAAAAATGTTCCTTCCTTTCTCGGCCATTTCGTGGAAATAAAAAAGGAGTCCTCTTTTGTTTGCAATATTTTATGCTTCGGTTTTATTTGCATCGACAATAGCACAAGTGAGGTGGGCTCTATGTTGTTTGGATGTGGGTTGCCTCACTTGTGTTCTTGTAGATCTATTTCTCTTTTATTTGCCAAGGTAGTATCATTGTATTGAGAATGTATGAATCGACAATAGCACAAGTGAGGTAACCCATATTCAAATAATATAGAGTTTACCTCACTTGTGCTATTGTCGATCCATTTTATCATTAAGTTGTTGACTGGAAGTCTAGTTTCTATAAATTATCATTTATTGTTTGTTTTTCGGTATTACCAAATGTTTTATTTAATATAAACGGAAGACATTGTTTATGTACAACCTAAATGTAAATAACTTTCCTTGTGTAAACTTTATTTGCAGACTTGATTTTTAGTCCAAAGGTAACGAAATTTTTAATGTCTGTTTAAATGTCCAGCTTCTATAACCAACTAATTGCTGGGACGTAGGCTAACGCTCAGATTTTAAATTAATTAAACTTTATTAATTTTTTTTTCAGATTGATTTATAAAAAACTTCAAACAACATTGTCTGAGTAAAGTTTTTGACATTTTCAATATTTAATGAAGTTTAGCATTTTGTTGAGGTTAGTTAGCAAAACAGGAAAAATAATTAAAAATAATTTTGTGATCTTTTTGTTCCACTATATTCTTTTTTGAACATAAGTAAATTTATTTATATGTAGCTCGAAACAACAGTCTACGTCATCGTCACAGTAGTTGTATTAAAATTATTTAATTAACTATTCAAGTTTTTCTTTGTTTTTGATCTATAGTTATATTATCGCTTATATATCAAATGAACAATTATGAAGTGTTCATTAAAAACTCCAAAGTGATATCTTCTGAACATTTTTTACACGCGAGATATATTTTTTAAGATTTTTTGAAAATAATAGACTTTTCAGTTTAAGTGTTTTGAATATATAAAACCTGGACAACAATAAAAGTTTATTTTGTATTCTACAAATGTGTTTTAGTATTTGTAGGTATCTTACTTTTTATTCAGTCACAAATTTAATTCTTATAAGTATTTTCTCGAAATTCTTGTGTTTTAAATTTAAAAAAAAATCTGAGGTGAAAAACCTTTAAAAACTTTGGTGAGAGAAAATCATCTACAATCTCAAAATAAATCCGATAGAATAATCAGTTGTTTTGTCCAACACAGCAATGAAGCCTCAATCATGCGTGTTTCATTGTTCTTAACTACTTTAAACAAATCTAGATGTCAAAATTTATCAGCTAGGCTAAGTAAAAAACATCTAGATCTGAAAAACAGATTGAAGGCAGCACTGAACGCCACCACCTATTAGAATAAATGCTGCTGCTAGGAAAAAACAGAAGCAACTCCACGATATGAGACAACCTCTATAAACTTACATCGGTGCCTCAAGGATCAGAATCATCAAAAAGATTTTTTACAGTACACCCTTAACCCATGTACAAGACTGGCACATCGTGCACACTAAGGCCATACCAAGAAGCGACTACCGTAGCATAGGTCTATACTGTAGAAACCTGCTAAAGATTTACCATAGGGAACGCAAGGTAAATCAAAAAATGATGCATACTGGATAAAGAGCGTTTAGAGTAGGAGGAGCAGGGAACATTTACTAAAGTGAGGAGCATGTGGAGCTGAATACAATCTAACGAGTTAATCACGCAGCCCACAGATATCATAACGTGATCCACTTGCAGCAAACTAAGCAGCCACACTATTCATTGGTGTTTTGTGCGATTAAATATGAATAAATTTAGTATATTAGTTTGTATTGTTCAAGCTAACCATAACAAAGGTTTTATTTCTTATACTACTTTGTTTATAGTTTTTAAACATCTAATCTGCTATTGTCATTTTTCACGCCATGTTTCGAATATCTTTGTTGCCGGCTCTGTTTTGAAATAATATAACCAATATTTCAGAGTAAACAAAAATAATGAGATCATTACATTTAACTTTCGTTGGAGTGGAAACTCTAAAAGTACTATGACAAATTGGTTACCAAGTTGTCTTGTAAGATTATTGGCAGACTATTTTAATGTTTTTTATTTGCCGTGAATTTACTTTGAATTGTCATAATTTGGCACGTTTTAGCAATGCATGGTTAGTGTAAGCCATTCTAAAGAATTCACAACTCCACCCACAAACGAAGTATACAAACCAGAAGCCAGCCTAAGAACTAGATCTTCGTTTTTCACAAATAGACTTATCAATAAAAACCACAACAAACGGGAAAACGATTAAAACGCCTTGTATATTACGACCAGCTTAGGTGTTGATCACAGGCTAGTTAAAAGTGATCAAGACCTAAGCTGGTCGTAATATACAAGAGGTTTTAATATTTTTTTCGTTTGTTGTGGTTTTTAATTTGTATCAGTTTATGGCACGTTATTGCGCCTTATTTTAATTAGACTTATCAATGTTTGAAATTTACTTGATGGCAATTTAGTTGAGGCAAGAAGTATTGAAACTTTTCAAAAAATACTTGATAATCATTGGACCAGGTAAGGACAAGAGTACTTAACTAGAGAAACCTAACTAATAACCAATATAACTACCTAACTAATAACTAACTAATAACTAATGACTAATAACCTAACTAATAAACCTAACTAATAACCCATAAATATTGTAATAGCAACAGACAGACATTCCAAATTCCACAAATTGCATAAATCTTATGTATTTTGTTTAAACTTTAAACTTGAGTATACTTAACTGTTTTGTAATGTTTTGATTTTGTATAGCAATTTAATTGAACACATTTTTAACAAACTTTACAGAGAAAATTGGTGCATTATTGACTCCCATGTTCCATATTGAATATAAACCTTAAAAATGAAAATGTTTTATTAGTTCTAGTTAATTAATGAAAAAAATTTAATTTTGAAATTTTTGTGCCAAATTTTTTTAAAGATGTGAGTTGTTAAGGTTTATAAAATGTTGTGTCTCTTAACACTTTAACGCCTGTAGGGACAAAATAGGGACGCTTGCAGGTTTTTTTCAATGCAATGTTCATTGTATTGTTCATTGTAGGGTAATACTAATTCAGGCGTTACAGGGTTATGAACAAGAACACATTAAAGTTGGCATTTGAAGAAACCAATATTCTTGTGACAAAATTGTAAATGTTTTAATAAAGGGAAGTTGGTTTCAACCATTGAAACTGTTAAAAAGCGAGGGTTGTCCAGTTCTTTTGAAAAAAGTTTTTATCGAGCGTGCCAACGGCGAAGCTCTACTAAGGTATTGCCATTCCGTCGTCCGTTGCCGGCGTAGTATTTGTATCCGAAATTTTCAAGTAAATCATTCAAGTTTTTATTTCTTCACCTACAGTTATCATTTATATCTCAAATGAACAGTCATGAGGTGTACATTAAAAATTCCCAAGTAACAATTTTTGAAAAAAACTTATAATTTTTGAGATAAGGATTTTTATGGTTTTATTTTGTGGAGATAGCCATACGTTTTTGTTTGTTGACCTAAGTTATCATTTGTATCTCAAATGAATAATTATGAAGTCTACATTAAATGTTAGCCAATTTTTTATATTTAAGTAAACTTGTTTTTCTTACACGCGAGACATTGGTGTTAACCAGAGATCCTCTGGTATTAACCGTTAGACTGTTATTTTTATTTAAGAACAAATGTAATGAAAGAACGTCAATGTGCTTAAATATCCTATGGTGTTTTATTATTTATGATTTATATTTTTTTAATGTTTTATGGTTTATTGTTGCGGAAAAGTATTCAATCGGTTACTTTCCTTATATAAATCATTGACATTCGTATACGTTTTTCATGAACCAGGTTACATGTATTAATTTTATCAGACTTTTTTAAACTTAGTTAAGGTCATTACACTGTTATCGACAGTGTTTGTGATTACCGACACCCTATGCTAGTTCTAATGATCTATAATCCAACTGTATAAAGTTAAGCTTATGGTATTGGTATCCGTACAATGACCCTATTTTCAAAGTAATAAAATATTAGCATGTGGCGACATGTATATATGCTTTTACTGTGAGAAATACCTGACTTCCTCTTAAATAGTTTTAAATTTTAGTCATCATCATTATTGAGTATATACCCTACAGAGCTTAACTCACGTGTGTTATTGTCAATCTATTATATAAAACATTGTTGGTAAAACAAAAATAATTGAGCCATTCATGTAAAATGTATCTCGTTTTCTATAAGTATTGAATGGTACACTCATTTATTTGAATCAAATAACCTTAATCTTACGTTATACTTGTGCATTTTGATTAATCCTGTATTTCGCAATAGTGGAAGTTTTTACGAACTTTGAACATAACACATTTCAATGAATTTATGATAAGCCCATCTATACTCAAACGTATAGCATGTTTTGCTTGAAAGAAATGAGGGAGCTAATAATAGTTATTGCTGAGTAAATTACTTAAGATTTTTTTTTTTCAAAAAAGATATATATTTTTAACAACCACGAATAAATGCTGCACATTAAAAGCTATGTTTGTAGGTAATTAAACAAGTTTCTAATTTTGTAATTGTTGAATAAAATGCTATGTATGAATAAAATTCGCTTTAAGCCTTCAAATAAAAATATTGATTAACCATGAATTTGATGATAAATTGTCTAAGTCTAAAAAGCCCTAAAATGTAGATTATTTGAAGAAATATTAATTTTCAGCAACTAAGTCTATCATGTATTTTTACTTTAGACTCTCCTGTTCTTTCATTTGTTTTAAGTAAAATTTTCTCTAAGCCTTCAAATAAAATCTCAGTTAACGATGAATTTAAATTCCCTTATAAAGTGTATGTTTTAATAAGTAAATACTGATTTTAAAAGGTCCTTAGTAACACTAGCTCAGTGCACACAGTGTTCCCAAATAGTTGGAATTTTGAAACTATTCATACCCATATTTTTTTGTTATGGCAAGATTCACAACCGTCTGGTGATAAATGATATCACTTCAGTTTGTCTTAGTTGTTCTTTTAAAAATAAGTACAAGCTCCAGAGTTTTGGTCAACACAAATTGTATGAATGCAGTTTGCTGCATTTCGATTTCCAGACCCGTTTGTGTTTTGTTTTATAAAACATATCTTTAAAAAACAATAATATTCCGTAATGATCATCGTTGTCTTCAGAAACACGTGGTAGAAATTAAAATAAGTGATTTAAATTGTTATATTTGTCTAATATGTATATATGTGTGTATGTATATATATATATATGTGTGTGTGTATGTGTGTATATATGTATATATGTGTATATATATATATGTGTGCTGTATATGTATATGTGTATATATACAGTATATGTATATATGTGTGTGTATATATATATGTGTATATGTGTGTATATATGTATGTATACATATATGTGCATATATATATATGTATGTATGTATGTGTATGTGTGTATATATATGTATATTGTTAAAGTAAACTTTAAGATACTTAAATGTTCAACACCTTCATCAAAGCAATTAGTATAGTGGTGGACAATCACCACTATACAGTATATTGATCATGTTCTTATTTTTTTATGTTTGATGGAAAGGTTAACCGGATGTTTTCATATACAAAATCATCCCAGTGTTACGTTATTTGTGGAGCAACACCGAAAGAGATGAATAAATGTTATGAAACTTTTATTGACATACATTAATATTGATGCATTCAGGTATGGAATGTCTCCTATGCATGCGTATGTTCGTTTTTACATTGAATACAGCCTAGACCTGACAAAAATGGCGATTTTTATAAAATAATAAGCATATGTTGACAAGTGAAAAGAAAATAATTAAATCTGAAATGAGAAGAAAACATGACTAACTACTGATGTACCATGTGCTGCTGAAAGTGGAACATCTAATGATGGAAATTCAGATAGAACTTTTTTAAAGAGCATGACATTTTTTCACAAGTTACTAAAGTGAATGTCAAACTTATTAGACGATTTGGTATCATACATTGCACGATAAACAGTGGGGTTAGAAATGATTATAGCAAATTTGAGATTTATTGTAAAGCCACGGTTCATTTTTACAATGCTTTGTATGATGAGTATTTCATGCCTAGAACTAATCATCAAACTTTAATACACGGCTGCCAAATAATATTAAACTTCCTATTGGAAGAGTAAGTGAAGAAGTGCACGAAGCTAAGAATAAGAACTTTCAGAATATGGCGACATTTCACATTAGAAAATTGGATAAACGGTCATGTAATGAAGAAATTAAGCATGGACTCCTCACATCTTCTAATCCATATATAGAAACACTGAGAAAACCTGTAAATTCATCGTTGATGCAACTATAAGTATCGATGTAATTAATCTACTTAAAATGTCACCAGCAGTATAAAAATGTGTACAACCTATACTAAGTACAACATTATATATCTAGAATTACATAATTAAACTCCATAATGTTTTTGCTGATTTTAACCTTAAATCTCGTTTTTCATTCTATTTTTATAATATTCTATCCCCAATACTTACAAATCATTAAAATAGTACGACAAATGCTAAACATCACTTGACACAATCTGTTCCAAACACATTTCCATTTACTGAAATAATTCGCAATTTGCATTTTGTCCTACCAGGCTTATTATTTACTGAAATTGTATTTACTAGCTTTCACTGCAAACAGTCTTTATGACTTTCCATGTTGCCCCAGCAAAACCTTAAATCCTTCAGAATATTATTTTGTATTAATAAAAATTAATAACAATAATAATATTTCATTTTGGCTGCTCTGATATTACTCGCTACTCTATTTTGCATGAATGAAATATTAAAAACGTTTAGAAGCTTGTTTCATGTTTTCAATAACCAACCGTGTATATTTATGGTTTAAATTATATTCTATAATTTCAAAAAAGCTTTCATCATCACACTAATGTGCGAATCATAACAAAACATATTTTTCTCTTTTTTGATTCTTGCATAGATGTTAAACAAAAGTAAACACTAAGATCCACTACTATGTGATTTTAAGATAAGTAAGGAATATAAATACAACTTTTATATATTTATTAATTGATGTCATGAGCATTATAAGCTTTATAGTCCCTATAACAAACATGTATGTATGTATGCATGTATGTATGTATGTATGTATGTATGTATGTATGCATGTATGTATGTATGCATGTATGTATACCATACATGGCAAAGTATATTATAACTGTTCACAAGTATTGGTGCAACCACTTGTTTCTCTTTTATTTTGCTATTCAGGTCAAATTTATATCGTACTTTTTTGTTCCATGGATTTCGCCACTTCTTCAACATCCTTTTATATATTCGGATCGACAATAGCACAAGTGAGGCAATCCACATCCAACTAACATAGATGTTACCTCACTTGTGCTATTTCCATCTATTTATTATCATGAAATGAGTACATTAGTAATGTTAATAATAAAAAAATATTAAATCACTTTTATTGTTAAATAAAATATAATATAATGTTAATAAATTATTGAAATTCAACATGTTAATATAATTTAAACTTACATAAAATATAATATAATGTTAACAAATTATTGAAATTCAACATGTTAATATAATTTAAACTTACATTAAATTGTTAAGTTTTGTTTCGTCACTTAAGCTATTCGATTAAACATTAATTTTAATTTAGTCTTATTTCAATCATTTAAATTTATTTTTAATATGTTTACAATAAATTATTTGTTCAATTTTAATAATTTTTATAATGATTATATTATAATTTGGAAAAATATATATTTAAGTTTATAAAACAACTATTTTCAAAAGTAAATTAACTACATAAAAAATTGATAGACTTTATAGTTCCATGTACTGTATATTCAAAAAGTTCTATATCTTCTATATAATTACAATTCATTAAACTTATTGAATGTTTAAATTTATACAGTATATTTAATTAATTGACTAGTAGATAGATGTTCCTGAAATATATGTTTGTAAAGTTTAAGTGATTTTCATACATTGTTTATTCCAGTAATTTTAAACACAGTCAGCTTTAGTCAAAACTATATACATATAAATAGTGAACAGATATTAATCATCTTTTACATCTGTTATAAATGAAATGAAAATTATTATTGCAACACAGACACAGAAACACACATACACACACACACACACACACACACACACACACACATACACACACACACACACGCGCAGACACAGGCACAGACACACACACACACACACACACACACACACACACAAACACGCACACGCACACGCACAGACACAGGCACAGGCACACACACACACACGCGTACATAAATACACATATGCACATAATGTATATGTATATTTAATACTGTTAATCATAATAGTTTGAAAAAATGGTTTTATAAGCATTAATTTATATAATTCTAAAATGAGTTTTTAACTTTACCAAAAAAATCATTTATTTATAACTTACAATGACTAGAATTTCAAAAAGAAATCGAACTGGTTATAAAAATCTAAATAATTTAGCTTTATTTTAAATTAAGAGTAAGGTAGGATACCATAAATAAATTTTACTAGTTATATTAAACACACTGCAAATAAAATAAATTTAAGTATTGTTTTCAGCAAAAGTGAAAGAAGTTGTAGCTAATTATAATTATTTATGTAAAATTACATTCTAATTATTTATAAAATAATTTTATCAATTGTGAAGCCTGCTAAAATCTATTAATTATTTATTTTTAGCTCATTAGTATCATCAACATTAGCCAGGTTCATTTTTTAAACAACAACATACTGTATATTTATTCAAATAAATCCAGATCAAACATAAATAATTAAATGTTTAAATTATTACTACTTGTGAATATGTTGAAGACTCCAAAGCAAAAACAATGTCGAACTTTTTAAACTCAAAATGTTGGTTTTTTACAACTGCTAATAAAAATTTAAAACTGTCAGGTTTGAGTTTACTAGAATATGTTAATGTGTTTTGATCCAGTCACAGAAAAAATGTATCTAGGCACGTTATCAAATATAGAACATTAGGCTATCATGGAAGAAATGGCACTTCATTCAATGTGAGACAAATAGTTTATAGCTTAAAATCTTTTCAAGATGAATATTTACAAAAAAATTAATTTCATACAATGTTCGTATGTTTTAAATACTTATAAAACTAAATTTAAACGTTATCAGGATAAAAATAACTTTATTAGCTTTACAAGTAAATCAAAAATGTTTGAAAGCATTAAAGTTTTATTTTATTTATAAAATTAATATATGTTAGAATATATTGCAAACAGTATTTCATAAATTGCAATAAATGAACTTCATACCTCAGTCCAATCTGAGATTTATTGATGATTCTCCCAATGGGACGAAATCACAGTTAACCTTTGAGAATATTTTAGCCAATAGGCTTGAAGGTTCCGTTGTGGACAAACCTGTTAACCTTTCTGGGCCATTTTTGGCGGTAACTTTTGCACCATATGTCACGGTTTCTGATTCTTCAGTAGCGAATTTATTTTCTGTTACATGAAAGTTTGTGTTGAGTTGAGCCAAAGACGATAACGTTGACAAAGCATCCTCTTCAACACTCATAGATTTGATATCGTCAATCACCACCAAAGTTTCTACTTCGTTCACTGATGCCAGAGATACATTTTCAGTTTCCTCTTCAACATCAACAGTTTTGTCCTTCAAGAAAAAGTTGAAAAGTCTATTTTTGGCTGATTCGTCAATTGAGTCTGGGGGACTGGGGGTGAATTTTAGTAATGGCTTTACCTGGGGATGTAATAATTCGAGTAAGCTTTTGCCGGAACTGGTGTTGTTGTTTTTGAACGAGGGCTTGGAGATGATCTTATCGAATTCAGTTTTGTTCGAGGTCTCTGAATGAGGTGTTTGTAGCAAATCTAAAGTCTTTGGCGAATCATCTTCTATGAAATCGTTAATTATAACGTTTGTAACATTTTTCGAAGCTAATTCTAAACTTGAGTTTAATGAACTGTTGTTTTCATTGTATAGAGTTGTGTTTAACTCGTGTTCTGTTGACTTGTTTGATACTAGTTTGTTTTCTTCCACTGATAGTGTAGAATTTCCTGCCGTTTTATTGTTAATAATATTATTAATTGAAGTAGTGTTGGCAACACTTCTACTTGTAACTCGTGTGACTGGATGATAAGGACTTTTGTAATTGTTCTTACTATTGATGATTTCTGGTCCTAAATATGTTTTTGCTAAAAATGTCGGAGGAGTCATGTACGAATACTCTGGGGTTGATGAAACAGGTTGGTATGTTCTAAATTCCTTCCTTATCTTCTTTCGCTGACCACTGATTTCCTGATGACCATCCCTCTCTTGACTCTCAACTGAAAAAAGATGTTCATCACCATTAAAAGAAAAAAAATCATCAAAAAAAGCATCACCAAATTTAGGGAGAAAATCATCAGCAACTTCAAAACTGTCGAGATTTTTATAATTAAAATCAAATTTGAAAGGTTTATTTCGTGGCTCAAGGGAAGACGAGATTGAAGGAGGTTGAGAACTTACCAACTCAGAGGAGCGACTTACTGGGGAAAAGTGGTGGACATTGGAGTAGAATTGGTGGTATGGGAGCACATCCTTAACATGTGGCTGCAGACTATGGAGATGTGATGCATGCGAGTCTACATGTGGGTGGTGTGGCAGTGGGTGGTGGGTCAGATATTGTTTAGGTAAGTAATGTTGTGGGACATGATGGGGCAAGGCTTTATAATGTGGTGGGGCATGATGGGGTAAGGCTTTATAATGTGGTGGGCTATGATGGGGTAAGGCTTTATAATGTGGTGGGGTATGATGGGGTAAGGCTTTATAATGTGGTGGGGTATGATGGGGTAAGTCTTTGTAGCCATATCCATAATATGGATCGATATGGTGTGGGTGATGCATAGGAGGGTGTGCTAAGGAGTGATGTAATGGTTCGTGGTGGTGGAGTGGAGGGGATAATAGGTGGTATGATTTGGGGGATGGATGAACACCATTATGAGGGTGATGGATCATAGGCTTTTTGGCTTTTATGGAAGGTTTTGTTTCAAAAGTAGTGGTTTTGAGGAGTGGTGGAGATGTTAGAGCAGGTGGGAGAGTCGAGAGGGTTGGTCTCAAATGGTCTATGTGTGGATGCAAAGGTTTTTCGTGTTTTGCATGAATAAATCCGTGTGGTGGAGCATCATTGTACAGGTTAGAACCCACGACATGAACCGGAGGATGGTGAGCAAAGCTATGATCAAAGCTCCTTGATCCCTTTTTGTAGCCATGTTTAACTTCTTTGATGGGACCAATACCAATTTTAGGACCATTGTGATGTATTAAGTCATGAGGGGGGTTCAGGGGAGGGGGGAGAGGGTGGTGGATAGGGGGAAGTTCTGAGTAATGTGGCTTAACATGGATTGCCTTATCCACATGGTGCTTGTGTTGATTATTTTTCTCGTAAACCGTAAGAGAGTAGTCATATTTTTCAGTCGGATAAACAGGTTTTTCAAGGTAAGGGTCAGGTAAATGTTTTACGTCATGATGAGGTTCGTGGTGGCCGTGAACATGATGGTCAAGATGTTTGTTCACACTAAACTCTGAATGAATTTTCGGCGCAATGTCAGGCTTAGGCCTATAAATTGGCGCCTTAGGCTCGAGGTAATGGTCTTTGAGATGCTTCAATGGTTCATGGTGATGGTCTTTGAGGTGCTTCAGTGGATCGTGGTAGTCAGGAGTGTAAATTGGGTCGTCATGGTAGTAGTCGGACTCTTTGGTCCTCTGAATGATCGTGACGTAGACAGGCGCCGTCAAAGATTCTTCTGTGCCGAGGTCCGTTGGTTTGACGGAAGTTTTCTTTGGATCGGCATCGCTCGGAGTTACTTTCAAGTCTGGAAATAATTTTTCAAGTTTATTTTTTTATCTTATTTGTATTCTATTATTTTAATACATTTTTGTAATAATTAACTTGTATTAAAGTTCATGGCGGAAATTGTTTTCATGATTATGGGCATGGTTATAAAATATATTATTAAAATAATTTATTTTTTTTGGTCTGCTATAAATGTTATAAATGTGTTTTGTGGAGTGCTCAATTGAGCAATTTTGTTGAACCTTACTGTGTAATACAATACACAAGGAAGCAAAGATGTTTTATTGACCCAGTTGAAAGTGTTTACTGGTTTACTTTATCTAAACTAACCAATGGAGTTTATTACTTGATCTAAAAAGTATTTATTTTTATTATTATCATTAATCATAATTTATTATTGTTGTAACAATTGTTGCAAGTATTGTTGTTGTTATTGTTTGTTGCCATGGTTATATTTTTTTTTTATAAACTACACTTTATCAAAATTAGTGTCACGTAATACTTCAAAAAAATAGAAACCTACCTATAAAATAACTTATAAATTTATTTATAGTTGTTAAATCAACGTATTATTTAAATCTGAAAAAACATAAATAGATTCTTGAAAAAAAATTATATTATTTATATGAAAATTTACGACATTTTGTATCAATGTTTGAAATAGTTACTCAAGAAATAATAAATACATTTCAATTTGTCCACCATTTATAAAGTTGATTTATTATCTTAAATTGATGAGAATATCCAACTAAATTGTTGTTTATTAAACGAAATTGTGTTTAACTTCACATAAATCTGCAGGTTGTGTGTGGATGTGTGCGAGTGTATACGTATGTGTTTGTATATATGTTCATGCGTGGTTAGGTGTGTTTCTGATTGTGTGTGCGTGCATGCACGCGCGCGTTTGTTTGTGTGTGTATGTACGCGTTTGTTTGTGTGTGTATGTACGCGCTTGTTTTGTGTGTGTATGTACGCGTTTGCTTGTGTGTGTATGTACGTTCTTGTTTGTGTGTTTATGCATGCGCTTGTTTGTGTGTATATGTACGTTCTTGTTTGTGTGCTTATGTATGCGCTTGTTTGTGTGTGTGTGTACGCGATTATTTGTGTGTAAGTGAGTCTATAGATGTAGTTTTTATGATTGTATGTGTGTTTATTAGTATATTTTTATGTGCGTGTGTTTGCGTGCAACATACAATGCACTAATTCGAACATATTGAAAATGTTGAAGAATATGTAAATCAGTGAGTTTAAAATCGAAACTAAAGTAATTGTAGTTTGATAATTAGTCTTAATTATTATTATTGAAAAAAGATAACACAACATATTTTTGTAACATACTGCAATTGTTAATATTGTTATTGTTGTTGTGATATTGTTATTAATCAATTTTGTTATCGTATCACTATCATTTGTTTATTATTGTTATGTAATTATTACTAAGAGTATGTAATTGTTCTTATTATTATGCGAAGCTGTTATTATTGCTAAGATATTGTTTTTAATTATTATCTATTATTATTACCTATGAATTGGTATTATTCAAATAAATTATTCAAACACAAAAAACACATTAACGTTTATTGTTGTGTAAGTATTTTTAATATTATGCCAATATATTATTATAACTATTTTTTTCACCTGTTTATTATTCTGTTATTATTGATGTACATATACTGTATATATCATTATTATTTTTAAGCAAACTTGATATTTTGTATTTAATGAAAGCTCACTTTTCAGGAACATTTAATATTTTAAACCTAAATATAAATTTTTAAACAAACATTTGGAAGAGCTACATACTTTTCGAAAAAATTATAAGAACTGTATTTTATAATTAAAATAAAAAAAATACTTAAACATAAAAAGCTTAAAAATAAAGAAATAAACTTTTATAATAAAAGATAATTTGTATTGAATCATTGGTAATAAAAATTGCAATAAAAAAGTTATTGATTATTAAGATAAGATTATGTAAATAACCGTACGTATCTATTTTTTTTAACCTGTGGCTTGAAGCCAAGCTTCTATAATTTATTGTAATTTGTTGTTGTTGTTGTTGTTATTGTTGTTGTTGTTGTTGTTGTTGTTGTTGTTGTTGTTGTTGTTGTTGTTGTTGT
>JARUHE010039673.1:0-16158 GCA_031471125.1 Archaeomysis grebnitzkii | reverse complement strand
ACAGGTATATGTATATATATGTGTACAGGTATATGTATATGTATATATATCTAAAAAACTATTTAAGCAGATGTTGAGGATTGAAGGGGCACTCTTAGTGAAAGTTTATTCAATAGGTTAAAACAGAATGTCTATTTTTGTACTGACAAAATAATAAACCTTGCTACGTCTCATTTAAAAAGTACGAAAAAAGTGTTTGTCAAAAAGAAAAAAAGGAAGTGGTATATTCACAAACGTTTTTGGTTAATGCAACGTCAAAATAAGTTGTTCTTATTAATTGTACAGCAATTATTCTACTAAAATAGAAAAATTAGTAATATTTTATTTTGTTAATTATATTTCGTTTATATTATTTATTTCTATTCAATCAATATTTGTATAATGAATCGCATAAAAGAAACTTTACGATTTGTTAAAAATATTTATCATAAATTAGTTTGTTTTAAAAGTTTCTAATTAACCACAAACTTAATAACAAATTTATTCAGATTTTATCTCAATCTGAGACATGTGTGAGTTCTCACTTTTCTTTAATGATAAAAAGTAGGTTAGATAAAACATAACTATTGTAAGTGAATAAATTGTGTTGATTTATCTATTTATTATTCATTTTTCCGTATCCTACATACTAATGTATAGTACCATAACAAAGAAAATGAAAATTAGGGAAACGTATGTATGTAATTATGTATATATATATGTTAATGTTTATACATAAATTAATTCAAAACATTCAGAATTTATACACAAACATTAAATGATTATGTAAAATTATTAACAGATTCTCTCTTTGCAAGTTATGAAACAATGCTTTCTTAATAATCAATTATTATATTTTTTCCTAAAAATGTACAATAATTTTATATGTTTTTACGAAAACTGAAAATTAGTTCTTGAAAAAACGAATAACTATAAAACAATAATAAGTATTAAATAAATGATAATAAACATGGAAGAAAGAACAACTATAAAACAACAATTAATAATAAATAAATAATAATAAACAAGGAAGAAATAGAATAACCATAACTCAATAATAAATAAATAATAGCAAACAAGGAAAAAACGAAGAACTAAAAAACAAATAAATGATAAATAAATAATAATAAACAAGGAAGAAATAAAATAACCATAACTCAATAATAAATAAATAATAGCAAACAAGGAAAAAACGAAGACTAAAAAATAAATGATAAATAAATTATAATAAACAAGGACAATACGAACAACTATAAAACAATATTAAATAACTAATAAAAAACAAAATAATAAATAGATAATAATAAAAAGGGAAAAACGAGTAACTATATATATATATAAAACCATAATAAACAAGCACGAGTAAATGCTACGCATTAAAGCTGTTTTTGTATTTTTTTTTGTTGAAAAACTTTTCTAGTTTTTTGTTAAAATCAAAAATATAGAAATTTTTGTTTGAAAATAAACTTATCCTTGTGAAATTGTGTGTTTGATGTTGATTGTATGTTTCTTAATACAATTCTATATATTATTATATTAACACTTTTCTTTCATTTTTTTCCAATAAAAATTACCTCTGAGCCTTCAAAAAAATTGGTTTATAATGAACTTGATGATAAATTGTAGAATGTTATTTCATAAAACAACAATAAATGAATATAAAAAAATAAGGAAAAAACGCATAACTATAAAACAATAATAAATAATAATTAAATAATAATAAACAATGAAAAAACGAATAGCTATAAAACAATAATAGAAACTAAACAAATAGTAATAAACAAGGAAAAAATTAATAACTATAAAACAATAATAAAAAATAAACAAATAATAATAAACAAGGAAAAAAGCGAAAACCTATAAAACAAGAAAATAATAATTTCAAGTTTTTCCTACAAGAGGTTCGAAAAATAACTTTCAGTTGTTATTGCAGATAAAAAAAATATATTTTTTGAGTCAAAAATGTAAAAAGACTGATCAAAAATTTCAAGTTAATGATTCGAATGACATGAACTAAAAATACAAAGAAATTAACATCAAAGTAAAATTGAATCAAACTAATTTTATTTTTATTTGCGTATTTTAGACTTTTAAACGTGAATAATAATATAGTTAAAATTAATAACAATAAAATAAAATATAATTAATTGCACAACTTGAGTTCAAAATATTAAAAATGAAAAAGAAAACAAATAAGATAAAAGAAAGAGAAAGTAGAAAAAATACGGATGACTAAATCATTGCATAATTTAGTTATTTAATAAAATTAAAAATTTTCTTTGATTCATTGAATAATTTTACAAAACAGATTAAATTTTACAAAAAATAAATAGAAATGTTTCGTTTTTATTTTAATTCAAAAAGAGCACTTTCTTATATTTACTATTATTATGTGTTGAAGTAGTTTTCCAATTTCTTGCAAATCACATATATTGATAGCAAAATTGAACTTTTTAAAACGTGTACACACTTGTAAGTATTTGAAAAATTAAATAAATTAAAATTTATTTTAAATAAATATCTTGTAATTCGTTAAATATATAGCTCTGGTTGTTTTTTTATATTGTTTATGTTTTGAGTTGAAGTTTATTATATGTATCCGTCACAACAACAATTTCAAATAGAATTAAGTCTTTATTAACTTTGTGCAGATACTTAAAAGCGTAAATATTTACAGAAATTTTGTAGATTTTATGTAACATTTGTTAATTGTGTCAATTTATTATTTGAGATCACACTGTTTAAGGTAATTACAATGTACAATCAACCTTTGTTATTGTAACACCTCGAACAATATTGTTGACGTCTTCCTTAACAATGGTCTGCTGTTACTGTACAATGGTCAATGTTAATCTTTGTTCCGCCAAAGACCGTTTTACAAACGTCTAACAATAGATTGGTTACTAGGTTAAAGTGTGTGTGTGTGTTTTTGTGTGGGCGTATGTGTACTCGTGTCTGCGCGCACGCGCACATGTGTCTACATGTGAGTAAGCATGGTTTTGCAAAGAAAACTCTTATGTGCGTTTACATGTGTCTAATGTTGCAAGAGAACGTGTGCATTATTGTGTACGTAAGTTAGTGTAATATTGATGTTGAGAACAGTTTGTAAGATGGCTTCCGTGTGACTTTATGTTAAGTTTTATTGTTCACGAATTCTTATAAAATTTGATGCACTCTAAAACCAAATAAAATCATTTGAAAAAGGAATTTTGGTCTTTCCATTGTTGAAACAATGTTTAAAATAATATCCGTTAAGTCGATTGTTCAAGACAAGTTGAAAAAAGTTGTTACCAGTTCAGTAAATGTGAACACATTCCATTTTATACTTTTGAATAATTTTATAGTAAATTTAAAGTCGCTTTATTTTTCAACTTGATAAAACTTTTGAAAGAAAACTATTTCAAGTTCCGACTGGGAAGTTAATATTAAAAAGTGAGACAATATTCAAAGATGTGAATAGTCTTATTGATCCGAGTCTCACGTCGACCGACTTTCACTCTTAGTTGGTTGTCTGACGTTTGTCTAAATTTGGCAAGTCGTCTAATAAGATTTGTATATTAGTATTCATCATTATTATTGTTTCGTGTTTTGTCCATGATCATCATCAGTAAAACTATGTCAACTTCAACATACATTTGCTTATTATATTCTTACACATTTGTTATATGTATGTGTCATTACACGGGGCAATTCATACTGTAAATAATTGTTTACATTTACAAATCTTTTAGGACCGATACAAAATGTAGATAATGAACAAAGTTTTTCGTCGTTAAGCAATATTAGTTTTTTTTATCAAATAAATATGTAGTTGTCGTTTTTCTTATAATTTTTAGTATGTAGAGTGTATCATATTTGTTTTTTTAGATAAACAATTTATTGTGTTAAGAACATAATAATTATACAATTTAATAGATCAGAATAGTGTGGAACACACGCCATTAAATTATTTAAATCATTTTATAGGTATGCTATTAATTGATACCGTGAGAATTAAAGTGTTAAATAGCTTGAACTTAACTTCTATTTAATTGAAGTTTTATTTTCTTTCTATTCTTCAATGAAAAAACTTTTTAATGAAAAAGACTTATTTAAATTATTTAACTTTGATATGAAATGTTACATCAATGTAACTATTTTAAAGGTTTTATTATATTTGTTCACTGCATGGAACGCTTGCTCTGTTACGCACATGATTCCGTGTTTGTTAATAATTCTAAGTTTTAATGGAAATTCATTTTGACTTTTAAATTTGTTCAATATATATATTTTAATATGAAAATTAAGATTTAATTTTTAAATTTAAAAGTGAGACATTGTAACTAGTGCTCTTTTTTGCTCAAGATAAATGTGTTTTTTTCTTTCAGTGAAATAATTATTTTTGCTTTTACTAATTCCCATGGAAGTCATTGCAATATGTTACGTCATTGTATTGCATCGCAAAATTGTAATATAATTAGAAGGAACACTCGCATGTACATACAGACGCTTATCTAGGTCAATTAAAACCTATTTTGTATGCAAATGTTTATTTTTCAACCGCAGGCCATTTGTTTTTCACTTTCTTGCAGAACAGTTTGATTTTCTCGTTAGATTCAAATGTTAAGTTTTTACTCTTTTGTATAAGTTGGAATGATCAAATTATGTTAAAGTATAGCATCAAACTTGTTAATGCTTAATATCCCTTTTATTTTAATAAACAATTTTAATTTCTACGAACTCGTATTGAATAAATAAATAAAAAGTAAAAGTTATTTAAAATTTTCTTCGTTTTTATTTTTCCATTTCTAGAAAATTATATTGACTTACTTTCAAATAATAAATATAAAATGGTTTCGATGACTTTGAGTTTCCACTCAGGTTAGTTAGGTCATTATTTTCTTTTCATACAGAAAAATATTATACAACCGATTTTTAATGAATTTAATCTATATTGGTTAGTATAATAATTGTAATGTATACCTTGGGCATGTATTCCAACTCAGAATTTAAATAATAATATTTTGACTTTCGATTTTACAGTTTAACGATATACATATGTGTTGTCTAAAAATATAATTGGCCTAATTTTGAAAATCCAATACAAAGTATAAAGATAATTTATAGTTTATTCGAATCACCCAAGACAGGAATTAATTTTAATTTTCAGATTTTAGGTCTACATAAAAGAACCCAAGTATGTTATTGTAAAGTAAAAAAAAGTGATTTAAATTTTGTTAACTAAGGCATGAACATTATTTAGTAACTCTGTTTTATAGAACCAGTTATTATTTATCGTTAATGCGTGATACAATCTCCGCAAGCAGGATTACGATCAATATTTGTGTGCAACTATGTATTATCTTAGTCATATTGCCATGTATTACTAGAAGCTCTATGCATTGTGTTGATCTTGATTTGCCTTTCATTATAATTGCTAAATTTTATTTTTCGTTATTTTGTTAGGATATTAGTACAGAATATCCAGAACTATCTTTGATTGTTTTTAATAAGATGTTTCATCCTAAAATGATTAATTATTATTCTATGTTGAACTACCAATGCTTATAATTTATTAAACCCACCAGTTGAAAATTTTTATATCAACAAGCTGACTTTTTGAAGATTGTGATTGGTGTTTACAAAACTATCTTCATGAAGACTTCCCTTCTACGAAAATATCGTTTGTGCTATCCTCTAATCATCTGCCAATTGCACTTTGAGCTCTACAACTTTTTTTGTATGTTGGCCAAACATGAAATAATTCTCCTGGTTGTTTCGGCAATAATAACACAAAAAAAATCTACGAAGGCGTATCTTAATCTTCCAACGTTTCTCATAAAGGTGTACCTTAATTCAAGTTTCAGATTTAGCAAATAAATGAAACTTTAAAAACACTGTTTCCATATAATTTGTTTGATTTTACGTTGTGTTAAATAAAAAGTCTTGCATCATTCACGATTATTTTTTTGTTAAGTTGTAATCATGATGACAATGATAATAAAATAAACAAATGTAACAAGCTTTGTTATTTATAAAACTTTCTTGATGATGACATAAATAAATGTAATAAAATTTTGTTATTTAACATCTTGCATAATTAAAATACAATAGTAATTAGTAACGCATAATGCATATGCTTTCTTCCTATACATATCAACTTAATTTATATAATTATCTAAATTGTTTTAATATAATAAGTTGCAAATTCTTATTTTATTAATGTAAGCAACACAAAAGGTTTTCTAATTATTGTTGTTTATATAACTTTCTTATGTTAAGTACCCATGCAATGTATTCATCAAATCCATTTTGTTTGCTTGATTAAATATTATTGTTATTTTATTATGATGTTTACATTGAACAGCAATATTTATTGATTACATTATGTTCTGTTTTAATTAACAACGCAATTTTTTTTATATTCATCAGTTATTTTATGTCGAATTTTGTTGCCATCGTAAACTTGTAAATTTACTTCTTTTTTTTAAAGTTATGTGAAATATTTCAAGCGACATGTCTTTTTGTATGCTTGCATTTCAACTTTTTCGTTTCTTACAAATTTGTAAGGAGATTATCCAGTTTTAGAACAAGACATTTATATTATTTATTTGGTGTAACATTTTAAAATTATATAGATTTAGAATAAAATATCTGTATTAATAATTTTGGGTGTAATGCTCACTCAGTTTAATAAATTTAATAGATAGTTCTTGTTGGGTTAGATAAACTAATTATTTGATCTTTTTATATTATTTACTTATGAGAATGTTATTTATTCGCATCACTCCTTCATTAATTATTCTATGTTGTGGTTATCTGAATTATTTAATATACAAGATATTTCAAAACATACTTTTACTACAAACTCGACATTTGTTTTAACATTTCCGATTCAATCCTCCTGACTTTTATAGTTTCAAGACAAAGACGTATTAAAACGCTTCATTGATCAACATTGTAAAGAAAATGTTGAATAAACGTTAATCTGACTTTTAGTAAATTAGTATTTTATGTATCCTTATATTGAGCCTAACATATTGTTCAATTTTGCTTTGTTTGAAATAACTTTTGTTTTGTTTTAAAAGCTTATATTATAATAAATATAGTTTAGTTTGAAAAGACTTAGTTTAAACTGGTTGGTTAATTCACGAAAATTAGGCATTAAAAACCTTGTTTGAAATTTATTTTCCTAAAATTGAAACAACTGGTTAATATTGGCTAGTTTCAAATTAAATAAATTAATTTTAACTTTAAACTTCAGATTTACACAATGTAAACTAAAATCTAAAATCGGCAGCCATAAATTACATGTTATAAAACTAGTGTCAATGTCAAGCATATATATTTTAGTGTTTAATTGAACAATGCTATAACGTTCATGCATTAAAAACCATTCAAAGATTATACATATTAAAATAATGTTCCGATCCAATAGTTTTTATATTAATCATTAAACTATTATATCATTGAAAAAAATCAGTTTTTCGTTTCATTAAATTTAAGACCTGGTGAAACGACATTGCTTAACCTTTACGTCTATTCGACAGTGTAAATTTCAATATCGTGAGCACCGATTCTATTCATCCAAAAAATTCGAAATTAAGTAACACCTTGCATTTGAAATACATATATTAACGCCTCAAATAGTTACATAGATGTTATATTTTGATATTGTTTTTAAAATTTTTACATATATTTCAAGGGCATAATTGCTCATGCAAATTACTGAACTTGAGTAGTTTATTTTTTTCTAAAATGAAATTACTTTCTTCAATTTTATTTTTTACGCTTGATAAAAATGTTTACACTAAAAACACTTGATTAACTTTTATGTCTAAAATAGTCAGAGTTGACAACATCGAAGTAACGAACCTTTTTTAACAGTGTACAAATTTTCAAATTGTTGTCATAGATTATATTTATAAATTAGTTCCCAATGTTTTTAAGTTTCCCAAACAAAAAATTCGTCATTATTGTTTAATATTAATGTATATTGATTTTAACTAATTTCTTGTTGAAATTTTATAAATGGATACATTAAGCTATAGATTTTTAGACACCTTTTTGGCCATTGAAGCCCAAAGACCAATGCATTGAATGGGGAATTAATTTAGTTTTGTATAAACTTGTCGTCAAAAGGTCGAGGTTAGATTTTCAAGTTCATAATTAAAAGGTCATTATCTTCATATTTGTTTTCGGCAAGTCGAAGGTTTGTTTATCCTCATGTACACAGTTTCTTCATATACAAAATAATTCTTGGTTTCATCTTTTTTTATGTAACTCCTTTACTTTTGTAACGATTTAAAATGTTATGGATTAGTCTAGTACGTTGCCATTTTATTTTTGACTGAATAGACCAACTGTAATTTTGGGAAATACCCGTTTTCATTACGATTCTAGTTCCTACAAAAGTTGCTATTTTTTCAAACTGACATCTTTGCATCCATGGAATTTATTAATTACAATTAAAAGTTTGCCAAATTTTTCATTCGAATTTGTTTTCTCCAAAAATAAAATTCGATTTCGACCTAAAGCGACGAACGACCATTTGCGATTTTGAGTTGCTGCTTCCAGACTGAGGAGAGTTCAACCACCTGAGGTTCGTTTCTAAGGTCATGGCAAGTTCATGGTCTCGCATTCAGATGTTTTGACGAAAATAAACTTTATTTGGGTCAATGGGATACCTGAAAAACTTCTGAAGTCATGCTGGCTCATTTTCAACAATTAATTTCTTTCTTATTTTCATCATTGATGAGAAGTTCACTTCCGCTTTATTCAATTAATTCTAAACTTGAAATTTTAATTTCTTTGTTATGGTCAATTAATTTATTTTAATTTATTTCTGTTTTTCCAAAGTTTAAAATTGAATTTAAAAAAAATCACAATTTCATTTAAGACAAACTTTAGTTTACTTAGTTGAACATATCGTAATTTGTTTTATTAATAATTATTTCAAAACTATATATATATATACACATTTTGTATTTATTTTATATTCATTTTACACATTAGCTTTTCATTTAAATAAATATTTATTTTCTTTGTTATACTAATGCCTGGTTTGATGTCTGTTAAAATGGACAAATATTAAGCACAATAAAGGAATATCTTCTATAAACATTCAATAAAAATTAAAAACATTTTACTTTTTTTGTTAATCATTTCATTATTTTATTTCAGGTAAGATGACTTTCACAACTTCTTTATATTGTTTCAAAAAATATATATTTGGTGAGTAATCAAAATTCTAAAATAAAAAATAACTGCTACAAAAAATGAAAATTTCTACTACAGAGACCTATACCCGTGGGTATAAATAGAAGTAAAAATATTAACAATGCTTGTAGAGTTATGTATGAGATTTAAAATTTCATGATAACGTATATAACATCAAAAAATACAAAAACATAAACTATTTTAAGTTTCCTAAAAAAGTTAAGTTATGTATACAATTTCGGCAACCTCATGTGATGAATCTGTATAAATGCTTTGCATTTTTAATAATAATAATTAAATAAGATACTATGCAAGTCGCATGTTCTTGATTCATATTTATTCAGTTGTTGTTTTTGTTTTTAATAATAATAATTAAATAAGATACTATGCAAGTCGCATGTTCTTGAATCATGTTCATTCAGTTGTTGTTTTTGTTTTTAATAATAATAATTAAATAAGATACTATGCAAGTCGCATGTTCTTGAATCATGTACATTCAGTTGTTGTTTTTGTTTCAAAATTTGTAGAATTTCACAATCTCAATTTGACTCGTATGTCTGAAAAAATAGAAACAGGATACTAAGCTATTATTAATGTTGTTCTATTCTTTATATAAAAAACATTTAATATTTATGATTTTTTTTTATTTAAGAAAGATTTGACTGCATATATGAACATTTGTTGAATACAAAAAAACATTCAACACATTTGTTTGAAATATAAACATTTACCATGTATGCACATTTTTTGATAATGGAATTTTCTATAAGCATTTGTTTGAGAAAAAACAACGTGTAGAATAAAAATAAAAAACAATGATTGAAACCTTAGTAACTAAATATAACATAAATAATATATAAATTATGTTTGTCTATACAATTTAGTTAGAATAATATAAAAAAAATGTGGTAATATAGCTTCGCAAAACTTGCAACTCACAAAACAACCATTAAGTGTCGTACTTTACATTTCAATGTTCATAACAAACTTAAAACCATAGAAGTAAAAAAAAAATTCAAAACTTGATAATATAATTTATAAAAAATAAGAAAATGTCAATAAAGATTGTTTTAAAAGTTAACAATTGTAAAAATAATTTGCAAAAACAATCTAACCTTCACGCATTTGTTGAATTCTTTTTATGATTTTGTGTAATGCAATTTAATGTTATTAAAGACTTATTATAAATTCAATTCAAAATCATTATTTAAAACATAATATATAAGCAATTTTATTTTATTACTTAAAACATAATATAAATGAAATTTAATATTATTATGTAAAACATAATATAAATGTAATTTAATGCTATTATTTATTACAGTTTGGTATTATTATTCAAAGCATAAAATAGAACCAATTTAATATCATTACTCAAAACATAATATAAAAACAATTTAATGTTTAAAACAAAGTATAAATATAACTTAACAATATTATTTAAAACATAATTTATATATAATTTAGCACTATTATTCAAAACATAAAATAAATGGAATTTAAAATTATTATTTAAAGCATATTATAAAATGGAATATAAAACTTTTATTTAAAACATAATATAAATGGAATTTAAAACTATTATTTAAAACATAATATAAAACATAATATAAAACACAATATATAACATAATATAAATAAAGTTTGAGAAGTCTTCAAGAATTTTAAATTTAATTCTTTGAAACTTTATCTTCAATCGACCTTTGTTAATAATTTATGCTTTAGACTTATGTTTTTATTTCATATTTCTGGTTAGCCTCGTCAACAGTTTAAATCAAGTATGGCTTTGTCCTTTTTTATTAATTTAATTCAAATAATTTATTTGTTTTAATTATTTGTTTTTCATTTTAAATATTTTTTTTTAATTATTTATGTTTCATTTTAAATATTTATTTGTTTTAATTATTTATTTTTTATTTTAAATATTTTTTTGTTTTAATTATTTATTTTTCATTCTAAATATTTATTTGTTTTAATTATTTATCTTTCATTCTAAATATTTATTTGTTTTGATTATTTATCTTTCATTCTAAATATTTATTTGTTTTAATTATTAATTTTTCATTTTTAAATATTTATTTGTATTAATTATTTATTTTTCATTTTAAATATTTATTTGTTTTAATTATTTATTTTTCATTTTAAATATTTATTTGCTTTTCATTTTAAATATTTATTTGTTTTAATTATTTATTTTTCATTTTAAATATTTATTTATTTTAATTATTTATTTTTCATTTTAAATATTTATTTGTTTTAAATATTTATTTTTCATTAAAAATATTTATTTGTTTTAATTATTTATTTTTCATTGTAAATATTTTTTTTGTTTTAATTATTTATTTTTCACTTTAAATATTTTTTTGTTTTAATTATTTATTTTTCATTTTAAATATTTACTTGTTTTAATTATTTATTTTTCACTTTAAATATCTATTTATCTTAAACCTTTCTTTATTTATTATGCTGTTTCTGAAAGATATCAGCTTCTATAACTGAACTTTGATTGTTATTGTTGGTGTTATTGTTTGGGTGGCGTATGATCTATAAAATAATTATATAGAAAATGTTTGTTTAATAAAATTAAAGAACATAACATTTTACATTGATTAGTACTACTAAGGATTTTTTTGATTGTGAGATCAGTATTTTCTTATTAAAACATATCTTTTATATGGGAGCTTAATGTTAATGGTGAACCGAAATTTTTATTTGAAGGCTTAAAGAAAAGCTTGAGGTAGAATGCCTTAAAATAATTTTGCCAAATAATTGTACTTCTTTAAATGAATAGACCTTTAGAAACTTGTGAACTGCTATTTAAGATTTTTATTTTGAAACGATTGAAAGAACTGGAAGTGTTAGATGAATTGACCTAGACCTATTTTCCAAGATGTAATACTTAGTTAAATAATATACATTTTAAGAATTTTTGATCAAATTCATGTTTAACCAAGATTTTTGTTTGAAGGTTTAGAAAGGTTTATTTTAAAAATGAATAAAATTATTAATAATATTCCCCAGAGGTTGGTTGTATCGTATCTTCCATCTTAACGTATATTTGAAAAATATAAATATAGCATTGTGATCTAACAACTCTAAAAATGTATAAACTTTTTCAATATACAAACACAGCTAACAATGCGTAGCATTTACTCATGCTTGTTTATTTTAATTTTTTGATCTCCGCCAATTGACTATTTATTCAAGTTGAACAAATCTTACAAACTTGAAATGAACTTTTATTGGTGTCCATTAATTTAAAAATAATAATAACAGCATAATCCTTAGCAAAATGAAAATGAAATTCTAGAGTTGTTGATGTTTTCAAAATATTTCTCACATTCCAAATATTTAATATTAAATTCCTTGGTTGCAAAGGCCATCAGATACAGCAAAAAGTGATAGTACTAAACATGGCGCAATAGTACTCAATATTTACTTTTAATGTGTGTCATTACCTTTTTGACATTAGAAGACAGAATACCATAATTGTTAACGTAAAATGTTCAAGTTTAAAAGATACTTTGGCCAAGCCTTACACTTGTCGTTATAACTTAGACCTAAATCCATTTTATTATACACAAGGATAAAAAATGGACCAAACCTAAGTTACATTAACATTTCATTCAGCGTTGGCTAATGTTTCAATTGATGAAGTGGCCGTGAGAAAACAGCTGCAAAATACATTTAGCCTTACAAGCAATAGTAATTAGTAGCCGACTATTTCAGCATTAAACATATTCTCTCATATTTAACATCAGCATAACAATATTAAGATATCTTCAGATTTAACATAAACATTAAAATATTAAGATATCTTCACATTTAACATAAGTATTCAAATATTAAAATATCTTCACATTTAACATAAGCATTACAATATTAAAATGTCTTGACATTTAACATAAGTATTAAAATATTAAAATATCTTCACGTTTAATATAAGCATTACAATATTAAAATATCTTCACATTTAACATAAGCATTACAATATCTTCACATTTAACATAAGCATTATAATATTAAAATATCTTCACATTTAACATAAGCATTACAATATTAAAATATCTTCAGATTTAACATAAGCATTACAATATTAAAATGTCTTCAGATTTAACATAAGCATTACAATATTAAAATATCTTCACATTTAACATAAGTATTAAAATATTAAAATGTCTTCAGATTAACATAATCATTACAATATTAAAATATCTTCATATTTAACATAAGCATTACAATATTAAAATATCTTCACATTTAACATAAGCATTACAATATTAAAATGTCTTCACATTTAACATAAGCATTACAATATTAAAATATCTTTAGATTTGACATAAGCTTCACAATATTAAGATATCTTCATATTTAACATAAGTTTTAAAATATTGAAATATCTTCACATTTAATATAAGCATTACAATATTAAAATATTAAGATATCTTCATATTTAACATAAGTATTAAAACATTCACTTTTAACATAAGCATTAAAATATTAAAATATCTTCACATTTAACATAAGTATTAAAATGTTAAAATAACTTCATATTTAACATAAGCATTAAAATATTTTCACATTTAACATAAGCATTTGGTTTTCAGTTTGATACACATGTTTATATGAACTGTCACATAATGGATTATAGTTTAAATTTAATGGCATTTAATGGCGAACTAGTTTCCGTTTTGTTAACTCTTATAAGGTATAAAAGAAAATTAATTCAAATTTTAGTTTTAAATCTGTAATTTAGATTTTAAGTCTTTTCCATTCATCTGAGATATGTTCACTGTATGAAATTATTCCAATGTATTCTACTGTTAATTTATATAACAACTGCAAGCTATATATTAAAACACCAAATTGTTTCGCCTTAAAATGCATTGTGAATCTCGTGGTTTTATAATACAATAAATAAACGAATACCTTAAACTTGTTCAAAGTTTTATTATCGTAAATGTGATTTAATCTGGCCTACTTTTTGAAACTTATATTTTTATCCAAATGTAGTAATTTTCTTGAAACATGCTTCATCTGTAATTTGTTAACTTTATGAAAGATTTAAAGTGGAACGTTTTGCTGCTTACAACTTTCAAACACTACATAATGTATACACTATTAATTAGAAAAGCATAGCACACTACCAATTATAAAGGCAAAGGGCACTACAAATTACAAAGACGCAGCACACTACCAATTACAAGGCACAATACACTACCAATTACTAGGGCGTAGCACACTACAAATTACAGAGACGCAGGACATTACCATTTACAAAGGCACAGCACACTACCAATTACAAAGACACAACACACTACCAATTACAAAGGCACAGCACCTTACAAATTTGTAAAAGCACAGCACCTTACAAATTTATAAAGGCACCGCACATTACAAATTACAAAGACACAGCACACTACCAATTACAAAGGCGCAAGACACTACAAATTACAAGGGTGCAAGACACTACAAATTACAAAAGACGCAAGACACTACCAATTATAAAGACGCAGCACACTACCAATTACAAGGCACAAGACACTACCAATTACTAGGGCGTAGCACACTACAAATTACAGAGACACAGGACACTATCAATTACAAAGGCGCAAGACACTCAATTACAAAGGCGCAAGACACTATCAATTACAAAGGCGCAAGACACTATCAATTATACAGACGCAGCACACTACAAATTACAAAGATGCAAGACACTGCAAGTACAAGTTAAGAAGATCTAACTTATTTTGAATTTATTATTGTAATGGATTAGTTCAAAGTGGGCTTAATAAAACTTTCGTTCATAGTTATTAGGTTTTAATCATTTAATAAGCATGAAAACATAAAACAATAAAATTTAAGTTACGTTTAAATAACTAGGAATAAAATTCGGTTAAAAAATATTATCTTAAATAAATTAAAATTATCTAAGTTTAGGCATAACAAAAATGTGAAAGAATTTAAAAATAAACTTTAACATTCTAATTGTTCACTCACCAGCTCGATTAACTTTTTTACTGATTAGTTTATTTAATTCTATGGAAATGAAAGGGAAATCATTTCCCCGTTTGTTTACATAAGCGAACAAAGATTGTAAAAACAAACAAGTGTACGCACGAACGAATGAACGAACCTCAACTCGTCTCTCCAGTTTTTCTTACTTTCACTAGTTCCGCTAACACGAGGTCATGTTCTACTCCCATCATGGATATTCCACTTCTAGAAGTAACCTAAAAGTACCGAATCATGGATATTCCACTTCTAGAAGTAACCTAAAAGTACTGAATCATGAATATTCCACTTCTAGAAGTAACCTAAGAGTACTGAATCATGAATATTCCAGTTCTGGTAATGACGTAAAAGTACAAAATCATGGAAGTTTCATTTTAAAAACTAACCCAAAAGTACTCAATCGTGGTTAGTTCTTTTCCAGAGGTAAACTAAAATTACTAAACCATATATATTCCC
The DNA here is from genome assembly GCA_031471125.1 of Archaeomysis grebnitzkii. Taxonomy (NCBI): domain Eukaryota; kingdom Metazoa; phylum Arthropoda; class Malacostraca; order Mysida; family Mysidae; genus Archaeomysis; species Archaeomysis grebnitzkii. The sequence continues at coordinate 510 of JARUHE010039673.1, read as the reverse complement.
TTCTTCTAGAAGTAGCCCAAGAAAATAATTTTGGAATTTTCACTTCTAGAAGGAAATCGAAAAAACTTAACGGGATTTTATGATTCGAAAAGCAATCCAAAAGTACTAATTGTAGATATTTTCGTTCTAGAAGAAGATCAAAAGTACTTAATCCAGCATTTCAAATAAATGTTTCATTCACATTGTAGGAAAGTCTAAAGTTTAAAAATGCACGTTTATAAACTATATTGTCATTTTATTGATTTAGATTCCTAAATGAAAAGATTGTATTTTAAGTAATAAAGAAGTCTACTTTTTGTTTGTTGAAAGCCTGTGATTTACTTTCAATTTTTCCATAAGGAAAAAAATGTATTATGGATCGACAATAGCCCAAGACATTCAAATAACATGTTTTTACATTTTTAAAGTTGTGCTCAATTTAGTGTAATAATGTTTTTACAATAAAGATGCTTGTTATTTTATTTTTATTTTGAAAGCTGTACTCAATTTAGTGTAATAATATTCTAACAA
>JARUHE010039562.1:0-16160 GCA_031471125.1 Archaeomysis grebnitzkii | reverse complement strand
TACTAACCAGACCCAACGTTGCTTAACTTCGCTGATCATACGGGAAGCGGTGTTTCAACATGGCCAAGGCCGTTGACTTGACCATTGTAAGTCTTGAAAAGTTTCTTTCAACTTCAATTGTTGTAAGATGCTAGTTTCGTTTTTCTTCAATGTTGGATTACAAATAAAAATATATAGGTATTAATAACTACTTGTAAAATCATATTTTCAGCTTAAGCTTGACTAAGAATAAATAGTTTGTAAATGTAAATTTAACATTATTTAAAAATGTTCATAAAACTTTGTTCGTAGGTTTTTAATAGACTCAGAATATCAACTTAGATTGTTTTTAACTATTCTTTATTGTAAAACAAATTCATTGGCCATAACTACAACAAAAGGTGTTTCAAGGATATCAAACCTATCAACGTACTAACTAGACCTAGCATTCCACAACTTTGTTTCCCCATGGAATTGATGTATCTTTTACCAAAAAACAATCTTCGAAAACATTTTCAGAAGCTGTGCTATCTATCTTAAATTAATGTATGGTATCCATGTTTTATTGGTTTATTCTATTTTTTTTAATAAGAATATGATCAAGCCAAAAATTCGTGCCTGTTCATTGAGAAATTGAAAAATACTTTTCAATAGAATGCGTTTATTATCAAATTCATTCAATTTAGTAACTTAAATATATAAATTATTTTAGGTATTTTCTCATAAAACTAATTTAGGAAGTTATTATTAGTCAAAATTAAATGGTTTTATACACACAATAGAAATAGAACTAGATTGCACCTTTTGTTTATGCTGCACAATTGAAACTTACTATGGATATTTAGACCTTCCAATCCTCACACAATTTCATTATATAATTAAAAATCTTTAAAAATAGATCATTGAAAAAATTCAATGTCAAGCATCTTTTGGCTATGTACCAACCAAGCTTTTTTTAAATCTAGCCATGTTCAAATAATATACTTAGTTAGATATTTTTGTATAATAAGCCCGAGTATTATTCATGAAATAACTTTTGAAACAATATATATTACAATTAGTTGTTTTTATTAAGACTATATGATATGTAAGAGTTTTAGATTTAATATTTATTCAATTGTAAAACAAATTTATCAATGTATTTAAATATTTTATTGTAGTTATAACGAGATATATGTTGTAAATTATTGCTTGTATTATTATTAATATCAAACTCATGATTAACAAAACTATGAACTATACAACTCTGTAAACATGAAACCTTATTAATATACAATGGAGCTTTTATCCAAAGCAAAAACTATTTGTAAGGAGTCTGAATACAAATACATCCACTACGGAGCAAATAGCGATGTTACTGTTATTTATTTAGTTTGTGTTAACTTTATTTGTTCACAGAAAATTCTGTAAATATTTATTTATGTGCAAGAACGAACAATCAATTTTAAATTAGAAATTATTCAATTGTATGTTAATTAATGTATTCTATCGTAGGGGACTGTATTATTTCGTCGTTGAAAAGCACCTTAAGTATAAATGGGACAACACTAAATTTTCTAAATTAATGTATAAAAAATGTTAGCCAAACCTGTGCCTACCAATAGCTATGATTGGCTCACATGAACAACTTTGCTTACCAATGGGTTGAATAGACTTTTCCTAGTTTCATTGTTCAAAGGGAGATTAAATTACTGCCTACTTATATTACATCAATTATGTCAATGGAAATTAAGAATCAAGTCAAGTATACAATGTGATGAAACATTTGGATGTCTGTCCATTGAGCTCATTGGTTGTAGGAATGATAAATGAAAAACAAAACTCAGTTTCAAAAAAGCTGTTTAGGATATTGATAAAACTAAAAAAAATAAAAACTAGTTCTAAAATGCAAAGTTGAGATTTGCCAAAATAATAAACATTTTACCCAAACTACAACTTATCCAACAACCCAATTTGTGCAAGATTTATCAAGGCAAAAATTTTATTTCCCCAGACTGCAAATCATGTAAGTGAATCCAATCAAAAGAAATCAACAAAAAAAGTTATACAATACCTTCACCATCAAACACAAAACCTTAAATTTTTATTCGACTATAAAATGAAAAATTAGCAACGTTATAAAATAAAATCAATCATTTTAATTGAGCAACCTTATAAAAAAATGGGCATTTTAGGAACAAAAAATTCAAAACATACATTATTTATTTTTCTGAAAATTATGACATTGAAACATTTTACTTATTTAGAAAAGAGTTATGTATTTGTTATATGTTGGTAATGTAAACTTAAAAATGAATTAATTGTAAGAAAAATATTCAAAATTCAAATTTTATTTATGATTGATTGATTGAATATATTTAGTTTTGGCAAAGCCCTCACTGCAGAAATACTACTTATGAGTAGTCCATTAAAAAGATGTGTGGAGAAACAAAAAATAAAAATAAATTTTTGACATATAAAACAACAAAATATAGATTTTCACAGCATTCTTAAATTGAAGGGCACAATAAATAAAAAAATTTCAAGAAACATTTATGCAACTCTTCAAACAAAAATTATACAAACTTGTTTGATACACCAACTACAAGAATTTAAAAAAAATAATCTCCCATAAAATTATTCATTGCATTATTGATTAAAATATCATACAGACAAGGACAAAACTTACAAGCGAATTAAAGGTGTGATTGCTTCCAATTCATATACCTTAAGCCAAGATTTAAAAACATGTTTTGTCAAAAATATTCTAGTTCTGTCTAACCTGAGGTTTAAGAAATCTAGTATTTGAATAACAAAAATATTTTTTACAAAAATTATAAAATAATAACCAAAAAATAAATAAACTTCAAACTAGAGCAAAATTTTCTAAGTCCTGAAAAGATCCCCTCTGTCACAACATTTGGTAGTAGTATATAGAAGCTGGACTTTCAGGCACAGCTTAAAAACTTCAATTCAATTGACATTGCTTCAAACAAAACCTTTTTAATTTCAGACTTTTTGGCAAAAAAGAAGAATGAAATTTTAAAACTATATTCCTGGTATTATTAGTTACAAGGATACGATGAACAGATTTCGTTAAAACACATCAATGTAACTCTTTAACCATAAAACTTAACCAAAACGACAATAACACCAAAGGGGGAGAAGTAACACCCAAGTCCTAACTTTGTTTTACTCGAGACTCGTATGCCTTACTTGCAGTATGTCAATGTTCACAATGATCAACTCTTCGGCAAACCACAGACCAATCTTCAAGGTTGTGTATGTCATGATGGAATTTTGTACTATTATAATATATTATACAGCACATTAGCTACGGAACAATTGGGTGATGGTAGGGTTGATTATTTGGCTTTTCGTACTTCATTCTCTAATCCTAATCCAGGAACCTATGTTCTACCTATTGACACTCCTTTTCATGAAGGTTTGGATCTTTCTACATAATCTTGTAACATCACTTAATGCCATTTACTTATAGGCTTAGATATATTTTGTATTTTTATTTTAAAACTCAGAGAATTCTGTAACTTTCGAATTTGGTGAGTGCCTAAAATCATTCAGCATTTGTTAAAATCAGTTTACAGTATATGGTCCCTAGGAAACAAGACATAATATGGTATTTCATGATTTAGATCATATATCTTTCAAAATTTAACTCTGTAGTCACAATTGAGGTAGACCATCTTGTTATTTAAACATCTATTAAAAAAATCAACATCCATTGATGTAGATATTGTTCTTCTAGCCTACACTTAAGAATAAAAGAAACTAAAAATGATTTTTCATCATAACATAAGTTTGTGAAAAATAATATTATAATCTGAATCATATTTCATATTTTTCTGCAATTTACAAATAATAATATCAAAATAGGACACTAAACATAATAATAACATTTATAGAGATTTAAATTCTAAAAATTAATTATATAGGATACACTATACATACTGTATAAACCAAAAATTATATAACTTCTTTTCACTCGGATTATAACGATACAAAACACACTTTAGATAAGCAATACAAATATTAAATTTAAGAGAAAAACAAACAAAAAATGGAAAGCAATATAAATGTTTAAAAATATTCACCATTTAAAAACTTGATATTTAAAAATATATTTTAATCTTAAGAAAATCCAGTCATATTTTCAAGAAATCTTGATTCTCCAGAAAAAAACATTAACCTATTAAAGGCAAAAAACAAAGCACACAAGTAACTTTCGCTATGCAAATGATGGTTTTAGAACTGATGCTTGCACCTATTTATCTGTGTAGTAGTAGAAAAATTACATGTTTTGAGAAAATTATATTTTACCTTCCAATTTTAGCAAACATTTAAAAAATATTTACTTCTTCCAAGTAATTGCAAACTGATTAACATTACATCATCTAGTGATAGTTTAAAAATGTTGATAATACATTGATGAACATAACAAAAAAATAAGCTTTAAAATGCATATAAATCATAGACTATCAAAATTATTTTTCTTTAAATAAACATTTAAAAATATAATTTAAGAAATTAAAACTCCTTAAAAGACACTGAAAAACTTCTAACCAAATGAACGCGTAACTGTTCTATCTAGATATAAGGTCCCAACAAAAAATGTGAATGCTAAACAATCACAGGATTTAAATAAAAGAAAAAAGACAAAATGTAGTAAATATTCTTTTCGCTGGCAGTTGTATATCCATGTATTAGTCTTTGTAGTGCTAATTCGTAAGCTACAAATTTTTATTTATCAAAAATGTTACTTAAAATTAGAATACTTGTTTAAAATTAAAATTATTTTATTACCTGTAAGATAGCAGCCAAATTTTCTATATTCTTAACATTTAAAAATACTGATATTTCTTCATACAATTCATTATGTAAAACCTGCGTATTTCAAACTTTACTTATCGAGATATTTTTTTTATTGTCTTTTATAAACCTATTAATATCAATATGTAACATTTTTTAAACCTTAAAATCATATGGGTATACGTTTAAATTGTAATTGACTAAGAAAAACGAGACTAAATGTTTTAACAATAGGTTAGTAATCAAACACAATACAAAACCTACTTAAGTGAGAAATTTTTGCTTCTTGAACTATGATTTCTTTTTTTAACATATAAAAACTAAAAGTTTATCTTATGTTGCTACTGAAATTAATAGTATACTTTTACCATTCAAAAAGACTAATATGATAATGCTCTACCTTAAGAGTGGTTACCTATTTGCAAGAAAAGGTTATTTAGGATTTGTATGGTGTTGTGCTGCTTCCGGTGAATGCCTAAGATTAGTAACCACAAGTCTACACAATTGTGCTGAAGAGTTCGTTTTTGCTCTATCTAATGAATCATTAAATGACTCAAGACTAACACAGAGACAGCAAACTAGTTTGGCTTATGCAGTAATTCAAAGTCCAAAAAGCCTCAAAATAGAGTTTATACAATAATAATAACCAAGCTGGAATTGTCAGTATAACAAATTGTTCTTGCCAAACATAAAATTTGTTAGTTAATAGTCTTGATAATAAGACAATTGAGATGCATACATTGCTTTCGAGAGAAACAATATATCTGACAAGACAATTAACAACACCTGCTAACATTAATTTGAATTCCAATAGTAATATTTTTATTCATTTATCTCCTCTGAATATATTAATATCTTTACCAGATAAAAGATACATGAATACAAGATGGGTGTCTTAAGAGGAAAAAAATATTTTCTTTTCCCATCATTATTAATAGCTATTTGAACTGCAATTTCAATTACACAATAGGAGAAAATCACAGTTATTGATGTTACGACCACCCATACTGTCATACATGACAAAAGAAAATTTGAGAATGCTTTACAAACAAAATAATTTACTCTAAAAAAAGGGAGAAAGTTTTTCCAAAGATATTTTAGTAAACGAAGATTAGTTTCAGAATACTACAAATGGCAGAATGAATGCCCAACTGACTATTTAGGGTATCTTTCTACACAGGGTTAGTTTTACGACAAATTTGCCAATTTTTATAAGGAATTGAGAAACTGTAACTGTACAAGAAAATTTTAAGGTTGGAGTTCTATTCGGAGTTCTACTTACCTCTTATGTATTAAATTTGAAACATTTATAACCATTCAATACAGTTAATATCTCCTACCTTTCGACACTATAATTTAAATTTGAAAACTAATTATTACAAATCAAAAAATAGGTTACTTGGATACACTCTACTACATACAAATGTAAGATTTGTGCAAAACTGATATTTTAAAAAATATAAGTATAAAACCAGACATTATTAATAAATATATACATTAAAATATGTTTATTTATTCCAAGATTATTCCTATTTTAAGTTTGACAAAGTAGGCTAGTGATACAATAGAACCACAATACTCCATTCGACTTTTTCAAATAATTTTTTTTTCAAATTACAAATTGTAGTTAGACTAGAAAAATGTTGAATACTTCGATTTGTACTACAAGCTCCCATACAAAAAAATATATGCTCATCATTCATGAAGAACTTTTTAAAATATAATTTAGCTATTCTATTGTTACTGCTGGGCTTTCAATGAGGAAACAGTTATAGAAAAAGATACTTACAAGATATTTTTTATGTTAGTTGGAGAATTTATAACTTTGAAAGTGACCTATTCATAAAAAATATTATTGATGTATAAATAGAATCATATTTTTTACTTTCAATTTTTTCTTTTTGTTTTTTTTAACCTATCATTGGACATTTCAATGAAATAATATAGGTACAATATTAATAATTTATAATTAATTAATAATAATTATAATAATTAGTCTTAATATTTGTTAATCAACTATTCAATCTTACTCAACAAGAGAGGGAGACACGGCAATGTATACAGACAATAAGAAAGTTGTTTCGGTTTTTCAAAACATAAAAATTAAATTTTCTTATCTATGAATAATGATTTCAATGATTACAAATTTATCGACTATATGATTATAGCTCACAATAAATAGGAGCATTCACCATAAATTAAAGTTCGAGGGCATAATAAGTACAAAAATTCACAACTGCAACTCTAAGCATAGTGAATAAGACAGTACTGTATAAGCAAATGTTCACATCAATTCGATTTTGCTCCACGTTATTCATTGGGAAGTTGAATAGGACACTTTCCCTAAAATCTCACATGCTAAGGTTACCCTGGGTTAGGGTAGGAGCCATATGTACACTGGATACCCTTGGACACACCTCCCTTGATGTGGATAGTAGTATTGAGGTTGCTATGTGAAGTGGGATAGAGAACAGTTTATTTTGATTAGACCAACTATATAAAAGCCGTTCACAGTGTAGTCTTCAAACATGAAAATTACTCTTTTTTAATGATTAACTGCAATGATTTAGAAGGTGAATATTTCATTCTTAGTATTTAATCGGTTTTATTTAGTTCATTTCTATTTTATTTGTGAAACAAAATATGATTGACAGAGTATAGCAGTTGTGAAAACATCTTCTCAACTATGCCTACAAACTTTTCAATTTTTCTTAGATAATTTTCCTCACATTAAAAGGTGAACCCATAAAAAATATTTTTATCCATATTTGTTTACATTGAAATTTTCTTAGAGTCTAATTATACAAATATATTTCTTAGGAAGCCTAAAATTCTGTTTAATATAATACATTTGCTTAGCAAATTTAAAGTTAAAAAATGGAAGATAATGCCTACATCAAAATAACAGACAATAGAACTAAAAACAAAGGATTACAATAGATTAACCATTTAAATAAACTTACTGAGCAATACACATCACTTCTATCCAAACATTATTTGAAAATAGTATAGTGCTTTTCAACCAAAGCAGTTACCACAGTTAAATTATAATGCTTTTAAATGCCATTTAATATGAAAAATTGACTCCGTCTAAATTTTCTACTTTGAAACTAAACTTTGTGCAAAAAATAAAAACTTTCAACTAAAACTGTTTAATTATTATGAAATCTATAAAACTGCAATGTTCAATAATTTAAATAAATTAAATGTTTGCCAACCAATTTTTTAAAACTTTTTTAGTCCTAATTTTTTAATTCAAAAAGAAACTAAATCATTTTCATTACTATTACCATATGGTCTAGTCATTTTTTTAAATTATAAAGATCTTAAAAACTGTATGATTTATCTCAGCAAAACTTGATTACACTGTAAAACATATCTATTGCTACTCTTACCTTTTAAATTGAATATTTTTGAAAAAACTACATCATATTTCTCTAAAAAAAATTTAAGTAATGACTTCTAAATTCATTAAAGTATCATTTGGTATAATTGTTTATATAACTATATTTATATAAGTTTCAGGCACCAAGATAATGTTAATATAATTAGAACGTGTATACATTGTATACAAACATTCATAAAAATATAGATTTATGTCAACACATTATATTGAATGTATAGCATTGTACATATTTTCAGATTCATATACTTGAGAAAAAAACATTACAAGACACCATTTGGTAATAAAAAAGGAAGGTTTACAACAACTGATTAGATTTCGAAGGAATTGTTTTGTCTAGAATCATATACAACTCAGGTAACTGATGTTCAATTTAGACTTTAAATGACTTTGCAGAGGAAAGATCCGTACTGTATAAAACAAAATGTTTAATTTCAGAACATGAAGATAAGGGTTTGCACAATAGAAAACACTCAATGATAATTATAATAATAATAATAATAATAATAATAATAATAAAAATAATAATAATAACAATTTTTTTTCCACCACTCACTAATAGCATGTAATATGTTAATTAGTGAATCAGATAAAATAGATTTATTCTCAATTTTAAATTATAATCATTTGTTAAATATATTAATTTATCAATAATTACTATTCAATCCCACATTTTAAATTTCCCGACCTATAAAATTAACAATTTTTATTTACATTAGATTATAATTTGGCTCAAGATTGAATTCCTTGGCGATGAACTTTGGCAGATAAGAAGGTGTGCAGAATGAAGACGAAGGGCTTAGGATTGCTTTTTAAATCAAGTTCCTGCAGGAAAACATTCTCAACTCAATCAAAAAATATTCTTAACACATTTTATTTTATTAGTATCAATTTACAGATTATACCCATCAATACATACATACACATGTTCACATCAATGTGTGTCACAATATTCCAGTGCTGTATAAATATGAAACATAATCCACGAACAAAAAGGTTCAAATGTTTCGCAACCATTCAGTAACTTTTGAAAAAACTAGTAATCCACGAACCGGATGGTTCAATTGACTAGCGATGATTCTTTCAGTAACTTTAACAAAAATTTCTCTAAAATTATCAAATCAAAAATGGTGTTACAAAGTGAGAAAACATCATTTTATCAAAGTTCACCTCAGAGACTATTTATTTTTACTTTATTTCCAATCAATTGATGCATAAATAAAAAAAAAATATGAAAAAAAAAATTTTGTTAAAAATATTTTTTAAGTTATTTTGATGAAAAAATGTAGATAAAAAGTGAAAAATCCAATAAAAATACCTAGTAATATATTAAAACCAATAACTAAGCCTATATGAAAAGAAATAATAATAGTATAGATGATATGTAAGCATTCAAGTCATTGTCTAACGCCGACGACGACGACGACATCGGAAACGCTTCGCTACGCACGCTCGACAAAAAACCCTGGCTATTTTAATGTAAATTTATAAAAAAACGTTTAAAAATAACACAAAATTCTTTTATAAAACATTCATATATAAATTACTCTCAACTGTATTAGTATTTTTTTCTACTTTAGGGAGGAAAACAATCCTAGAATGATAAGTAGAGTTGAGTACCCTAATCATAAGGCTTACAATAGTCACCTAAGTAATCAGAGAACAGGTTCTGATTTTATTTCGCTTGGTAAATAGATTTATAAATGCAGAACAGTCAATTACAAAGCCATTGATTCCGTTCTAATTTTAATTTTGGATTTTTTGAACATACAAAACACTTTCAAGTGTATTGCTTAGATATTTTATGTGAGTATTAAAACGTTATTACAAATTAAAAACTAAATGGGCAGCCAATGCAATTTCGGACTGGAATAATAAAATGCCGCTCTCTGAGTTTAATTAAAGTAAGGCTGTTATATTTGTTTATTAAATTGTTATAAAGGTAGAGTTTAATAACAGTAAAGATTACCAAATTGAAAAATGAACATAGTGTTTCGGCTATGGTTGTACTATAATGTGCTGAGCACTAAGATGTCCTGCTGTATAGTTAAAAAAGATAATTATTGTCTTTGAACTTTGTGATGATGATCGACTTAATATCTTTTACCTTGAACTTTTTCTTATTTTGCAGTTTTTTTTATTGATATTTTGTTTACAGGAGGTAAACAATTGGGTATCAACGGCAAGTTTTTTGTTTAGGGGTTGTTTTTATGAAAAATTCAATTATGCAATGAGCGATGATTTCATTTCAAATTTGCAAAAGCGTCTGAAAGAAAACTTTAATGTATTTTTATAAAACATAAACTAGATTCATCTAGATTTATATTTCATATTCGAACAAGCGCTGGTATTTGGATTCACAAAATTATCCCCTAGTTGTAGTCATTATGCGCTAGATCTTGCCAGACACAGGCACGTAGACAAACACACGCATGTCAACAAACATACATACAACATGAACGCAAATAAAACGTCATGCACACTCAGATTTTTACAAGTACAAATACACGTATACCTACAATAGCTAACCACACACAAATTCACGAATGTATACAAACACAATTGTTTAAAAACAAAACTATACACAAACACAACTGTATACAAACATAACTGTATTCAAAAACAAATGTATACAAAACAAATGTATACAAAAACAATTGTATGCAATCACGATGCAAAACTAATTTGGAAACACAATGAAAAAAACAAATTTATTAAATTTATTCATAGTCATTTCAAAACTTGAAATATTTCCTCATTTCTGAGTAGAATAAAATAAGGCATTTACACTAAGTAAAGCTCAACAGGTTTGCAACAACTAGTTGAGCTTATAAGTATTTGAATCATATGTAAGAGAAAAAAACCTTCCGTTGTTCGTTTGTTTTTATTTTATATTACAAATATTTGAATCATATGTAAGAGAAAAACCTTCCATTGTTCGTTTGTTTTTATTTTATATTATATATTTTTATATTTTTTTATTTTATATTTGAATCATATGTAAGAGAAAAACCTTCCATTGTTCGTTTGTTTTTGTTTTATATTTTATATTTTATATTTTTATATTTTTATATTTTATATTTGAATCAAATGTAAGAGAAAAACCTTCCGTTGTTCGTTTGATTTTATTTTATATTTTCAACATAATTTTCATGGCATTCGAATTGGAAGTTTGAAGTTTGTTGCACTTTAATGTATTTATTTTACATGGATGTTGTTTTGGGATTGTATATTTATTTAACTGCTTTTTTATTACATAACTTATTTTCTGCTGTGTATATGTTTTTATATTTATTTAACTGCTTTTTTATTACACAACTTATTTTTCTTCTGTGTGTATGTTTTTGTTTATTGATATTTCTTTTAGATAACTTGAACAGAGTTATCCAGCTAAACAATAGATAAACAATAGCTAAGTAATAGTATGCATGATCATTGCAATTAAGTATGTATTCTCTTACGCCACTCCAGTCATCTAGAATGAACTGCCTCTGAAGTTGAGATACACACCCGTTTTATCAATTTTAAAAATATATTTAAAGACATGTCTCTTTCAGGAAGCATTTAATTAATTAGTTTGTTCACTTTTGTAAGGCGTAGCTGCTAAATTATACTAAATTGTGTGCTATATAAACACCATTGTATTATTATTACTAAAACACAGTGTAAGCATTTTAAGAAGTTAAGATTGAGTCAGCTTGAAAACTAATGAATGTTATATAGTATCGTGGTATGTATAACGTACAACATATTTGATAGTAGTGGACAAATTTTTAAATTTTTAAAATTTTGAAAAAATTAATACAATTTTTTTTAATTATAAAACATATTAAGACGAAAATACAAATACTTTTTTCAATTTAAATTTGAAAAAATGATAGTGATTGATCACCGATGTCTTCATAAAAATAAGCAATTTCTTGTTTCCATAGAAACAGAAAACGAGTAAATGAAATTCCTATGATAAATAAATAGAATATTTTTTTTTATCAAATATTACCGAAAAACATGTTTTCATGAAACTATATTCAAAGCAATGATAAAGTATTTTTTAGAGCAAATGGCAACCTTTCACTTTCATTTGTTGTAAGAATGAAGCAAATGTGATTGTATGATTGATAAAAAGTAAGAAACTGTTTATAAATAAATTGAACAGGGAAAAAACAATGCTTACATACAAATAGATAGATCAGTGAAAAACTCGCGTTTCCACCCTACGCAAGCCTCAAAGAAAATCATACCAACACACTAAGCAAAACTATCACTGTCATAATATTGTATTATAGATAATAGAATGACTATATATTGTCTAACGATTCTAATAAAGTAAATTATAGTAAACCAATTGTGTATGATTCATCCCCTAACGTGGCTTCGGCCATGACAATCACTACAATCTAAAAAACCTTTTCATTAACCGTTTATAGTCCATTATCATGAAAACATCTAAAAGATGAAAAAATGATGTAAATCACGAAAAAATGTAGATGTTGAAGGTGTAAAAAATGTATGATGTATGACACCCAATCACTAATTATAATAGAGATGTAACCAACATCGTTCTTTATGCTTAGCTGACACCGTCTTGATAACTAGGGTGACTAAACATCTAGCAGACCTTGATTAGTTATGACTATTCCCTTCAATCACAAGTCTTGAAAATTAGGGTAACTAAACATCTAGCAGACCTTGATTAGTTAGGACTATTCGCTTCAATCACAAGTCTTGAAAATTCAAACAGTTAAGAATTGTTCATCCATGAAACGTAATTGAAATAACTCGAGCTCATGAAACTCCGGAAACTTTTAATCAACAACTTCGAAGTTTCAGCAACGAAAACTGATTAAACAGAAGATATACTTAGAAGCAATAATAACAATAATAACAATAACAATAATAATTACAATAGTAAACAAAGTTATACTTAGAAACAATAATAAAGAAAATTGATTAAACAGAATATATACTTAGAAGCAATAATAACAATAATAACAATAATTACAATAAAAAACAAAGATATACTTAGAAACAATAATAACAATAATAACAATAACAATAATAATAACAATAATAATAACAATAACAATAATAATAACAATAATAACAATAATAACAATAATAAACAAAGATATACTTAGAAACAATAATAACAATAATAACAATAACAATAACAATAACAATAACAATAACAATAATAACAATAATAACAATAATAAACAAAGATATACTTAGAAACAATAATAACAATAATAACAATAATAATAACAATAATAACAATAATAACAATAATAAACAAAGACATACTTAGAAACAATAACAAACAATAATAACAATAACAATAACAATAATAACAATAATAACAATAATAAACAAAGAAATACTTAAAAAAATAATAACAATAATAACAATAACAATAACAATAACAATAATAACAATAATAACAATAATAACAATAATAAACAAAGATATACTTAGAAACAATAATAACAATAATAAAAATAACAATAATAATAACAATAACAATAATAATAACAATAATAACAATAATAAACAAAGATATACTTAGAAACAATAACAACAAACATGAAAATCAGATTAAATCAAACCAAATTTAACTTAACAACCAACAAGTTGTTATGCATCGCTGAAACATTACATCTTCATTCAGATAACTGATTTAAAAAATATCATATTTAAAGATACATAATTATTATAATAAAAATTATAATAAAACTATTATAAAAATAATTATAATGATAATTATAATAATAATTGTTATAATAAGTATTATGATAATTATGATAAGTTATTATATATTTGACATAGCTGAACCATCATGCAATCCAAGAGAGCTTAACATTTTCTAAACAAACACTAAGCATAGTTTTTTCAGAATTGCACGACCTTTATTCTATGGATTTTGAGTTCACGCAATCAAGTCAAAATTAAAAATAAGCATAAATGTTTGGAATTTTTATGCAGTTGTTATTCGTATCCACTCAGATTTTATTCTCTAAACTACCTGTATAAATAAATGTTACAAATTGTACACCGTTAGAAAAAAACTTTATTATTATTATCTATTATTATTTATTATTCATATGTATTGAGGAACGATTTCTGTACAATTGTGCATCTTGTGGTAAATCCCATGAACGACTTTCCATTGACAACAGAAGTAAGCTTAGAATGTCTGAATTGAGGATACTAATTCAAAAACTTGACTAACTTCAATCAAATCCAATCAAAATCGTATCGTTTTGGTACACAATGTGATACGATTTTCATTGATTCACAAGAAAGTTGATTGAATCAACAAAGAAGTCTTCACAGTTAACACAGGTTAGTCAATTTGATGATATCAATTTTGACTATCTTAAACTTGAGAGCTAGTCAAATGTTTTTAGTCAGTAGCGTAGAATAAAAAATAAAACATAGTTCAAGAATAAAATGGAGCGAAGTTATCAACCATTGTTGCAGGTGAATTTATTTGTTATATTTATAATAGTTATTACATTATAAAATTGCAACGTGTTCAACAAAGTTAATTTAAGACTTTTCAAACTTTAAAGAAATTAAACTTGCATTAAACTATGAAAATATTACGGCATTAAGAAGCGAAAGTAAATAAAAGATAAACTTGGTCTGAAAACAAAATAAAAGCACTTATCATAAAAATAAAAATAAAACAATTGAACATAATTAGCAAACCCATTTCAGTATATTTCAAAAGTATATATTAACTTGAATGTATAATAAAAAAGTAATGTTGATAACAATTAAATTTTTTATTAACCCTTACATTAAATTATCATTTTGTAATGTGTTCATTTCAGTAATAAACCTGAGTGATAGAACAGACAGGCTAGTAGTAAAAAAGTGTCCTACAAAACCTGTAATGACACGTCATATCATACCAGAACTTAATTAACACGCATATCAAAACACAATTATGGAATTCCGGAGATATATAACATAAGAAATAAAACTAATTTAATAACATAATGCTTTCTTTGTTTGGAGGGTTGAGGTGGAAGGATACTGTGAAAATTGTGAACATTATTTGGCCGGGATGATTTCCTTCTGTCTAGACAGGGAAGTTGCGTTTTTTAGAAAGTGATATGGTTGATCTAGGTGTGTGGTTGTGTAGATTATACTGAGGCCCTCTCATTTCTATGCGAGATTTTGTTGCAAGTATTTTAAGTTATCTCTGTACATGTGTTGTTGGTGCTTTGTGTGCTTCCAGTAACAAGGCCGAACGTTGTTTTTAAATTGCTTCTGTTTTTCATGCTTGCATTTGAGAGTGTAAGAGCTCAGTGGGGTTTGGTTTAGTCTATTGATGCTCGAGCAAACTGTTTGAATAGTAGTGCTAATATGTATTTTTTATGTCCATGTGACGTGCTTACAAAACACTTTATGGTATTTAGTTTACTTTCTGATTTGAACTTTTTCAACATTCAGAACCACATGCCCAGCCAAATTACCCAAAAGAAATCGTGAGCAGACTAATAGAACATAATTTTACAGGAAAAAAACACCAGAAAAAGATCCCTCTGAAAGTACAAGTACCTTTAACCGCTTATATGTGAACAACACAAGACATAAACATTATAAACAAAGGCTCGCCATTCTGCGATATTGTCAACTAAAAATTTATATGTATGGGCAAACATTCTTAACAATTGTCATGAGTGATATAATGATATAAAATTTATAAGTTTTGGTAACTCAAGTTTGTAATTAACAAATATTTTATGACCAAAAATCACCAACAAATGCTAACAAAAGGTAACAAATGGTAAAAAATGGTAACAAGTGGTAACAAATGGTAACAAATGGTAACAAGTGGTAACAAGTGGTAACAAGTGGTAACAAGTGGTAACATGTGGTAACAAGTGGTAACAAGTGGTAACAAGTGGTAACAAGTGGTAACAAGTGGTAACAAGTGGTAACAAGTGGTAACAAGTGGTAA
>JARUHE010039451.1:0-16163 GCA_031471125.1 Archaeomysis grebnitzkii | reverse complement strand
TGTTTAAGTCAGGAACATGTTGTGTTGTCTCCTTTATTATTCTTTACAGATGTTCAAATCATCTTGGTCTTTATAACCTGGTATCATTTTAAGTAGATGAGAAGTTTTGCTCTGGAACACAAGAATGCTGACTATCCCAACTTCGCATCTGACTAAGTCTGGCCGAGAATATGTTGAAAGATGCTTAATCAATATGCATTATTTCAGCTTAATTCTCTGAATAAATGTGTACCTAAAGATTGTATACCTCAACGGAGTTCCAGATACATGTTGGGTCATTGCTGAGTTCATGGATGACCTTTATAAAGGCTCAATTTGTACGTTCATATGTGTGATATTCTTATTTCTGTTGAAAATAAATCCTTCCTCTCGGGCCCATGAATTTTGCCATATAGCACCTTCCACTCGTATCCTTAACATCTGCACTATTAAACCCTCTCCAATGGAAAATTTGAAGGTTTTTTTGCCTGGCCCTCTTTCAGCAGTCCTGCAATGGAGTACTGTTTTTGAACACATCCCAAGTTTTTGTCTGATAGTTATCAAGCTGAAAGTTTAAATATAGATTCATATGCACAAAATACTTTGTATGTACATTTTCCGACATTGTGTGATTGCCAGTTTTATTTTGCATTGTCTTGATATCAAAAAGAGATATAATTTTTATAATAATGTATTGTTTTAACTTATTTCACATAAACAAATACATTTCACTTAATTGCAACTTTTTTCTTAGGTATTCTAAAATCAAACGCCTATTAATAAATTTATTTAGTCTGCATAAAGGATGAGATGTGTCAGATAAGAGTGGCCAATGACTGCGCAATGCTTCACAATTTTGCACAGTATTGCGCAAAGACATACAGGCGTCGACCACAACCATTATCATAAATAAATGATTTCATTTTATGTTACAAAATGATATGTTATGAAATGTTACAAAAAACATTCCCATTTATTTCACTCTACATAAACTCTACGGACTTTTACCGATCGTATCATGATGGAATTAAATATATATCTATAAAATTTGATATAAACTGTATTATTCAATCCTTGAATGATTTTAATATACATTTATATATACTATATGGTAATACAATGTAAATAGTGCAGCTAACTTACACATATGTACTAATAATTAATAAAAATATACTTCAGACAAGTCGACAAATTTACGATAATTGCTCGAAATGTTCCAATTTTCAAATGTCAATAAAAAAATTTCCCCAAAGGTGACGAAGTGGCACCCTCTTGATTTGAGATCAGTATACATATGAGCTACAGAAACTGCAATAAAACATTGTATATACTAAAAAAACACGCCTCGGCAAGATTCCGCTGGACTATATAGTGAAATGTAAAACTAAAATAATTCTCAACAATACTTACTAAGAAAACCTTTCACAACAAATTTTTCAGGATTTTTTGAATTTTTTTTTCATTGGTAATTAAAATCAAACTTTGATATTATAATTTTCAATTTTTTGTTTTAAACAAATGAAATCGTCACAAGTTTTACTAAGCATCCGAGATTGTTTTGCTGCTCCTAGTTTTTATTAAACTTTGAATGAAATATTTTTTTTTTTAAAGTATTAAATTTTAAATAAAATAAATAATTTGAACGTTTTTATTACACTTTAAATAAAATGTTTTTTATATTATTAAATTTTAAATAAAATAAACAATTTGAACATTTTTATTAAACTTTAAATAAAATAAATTTTTTTTATAAAAAATACTAAATTTTATATAAAATTAACAATTTGAACATTTTTATTAAACTTTAAATAAAAAAAATTTGTATAAAAATTATTAATTTTTTTTATTAAACTTTAAATAAAATGTTTTTTTTTATACAAATGATTAAATTTTAAATAAAACAAAACAATTTGAACGTTTTTTATTAAACTTTAAATAATACATAAAGTCTGAAAGTTATTTTGATAAAAATTTAAATTAAATAAAATACATTTTTTCTATAAACTAGGGCAAGATTTGATTGTTATTTTTTTATCCGAGTATGTTTTACATAAAAATTATGTTAATTTTTAGATTCAGTTGTAGTCATTATTTATTGGGTAGCAAAAAAATTGAATTATAAAAAATGAGAAACATTTTTACGAGAAACTTTAATTGGTTTTTGCCTAACACTGCAACAAACACAGTTTTCAAAACAGTTCTAATGAAAAACCTCAAATCAAAATAGTTTCATATGTTTTTCAATAAATAATTCATAATTTAATAATACAATATTCGTCAATGATTGAGAGAACAATGATTATATAGAAACAACATTGATATCAATGTTGACGAACCTGGATATTTGAAATACCAATGATAACCCTAAAAACAATTATGCATTCCAAAAAATATTGATTCAAAGTGCACAAAGATTACTTAAAAATAAAAATAAATATTTGGCAACATAAAATAAATGTTTTATAATACATTCAAAATAAATATTAATTAATTAATAATCATAAAAGTAATTATTAAGCAAGTCCATCAAAATATATTGCAAACATCCTTATACTTCGAAGGGCATACATTGAATGCGATCTCCAACAACCTTTGTGCCGAAGAAACGCCCAATACAAAAGTATAATCTCAAAGGGCGAACTGTATAGAAGGACAAATGTGTATCGATGTGCTCGATATGTCCAATTGAAACACAGTCTAGCCTTGATTAAATCCACATTCAGTCTATCTCTCATTTGCACTGATGGAGACAGTCTGAATGACGACATTCCTCAGTTCGATGAAACGTGTATCAGCCTGACATAGCTCGGATGTGTTATGCTAATTAGGACTTCACTTTTTTGGTCTTACATACAAATGTTATGTTTTATAAATATATTTTCAAGTGTTTGTTATGTAATAATTATACAATGACTATAAAAGGTTGAATTGATTAAGTTTATGTCAATTATTCATTATGGAAAATAATTACATTTTAGTGTGATTATAGAATTATGCTAATCTCATTTTGAAACGTCATGTATTGATTGATTTGCAATGACCATAACTGTCCAATGTCTAATAATTTCTATAATTTAATTTCCAAAAGAAACAATTCATCAAATGTTTTTTTTATTCATAATGTAAATTAATTTTTATTTTTGTTGTTAAACAATTTTGTATTCACGTATTCACACGAGGAATCAATCCAGTCATAGAACTAAGAGCGAAGCAATTCGAAAAATCTTTCTATATTATTTATAGAAATATTGAAGCTGTGGTGCTGCAT
This sequence comes from Archaeomysis grebnitzkii, assembly GCA_031471125.1. Taxonomy (NCBI): domain Eukaryota; kingdom Metazoa; phylum Arthropoda; class Malacostraca; order Mysida; family Mysidae; genus Archaeomysis; species Archaeomysis grebnitzkii. The sequence continues at coordinate 12,916 of JARUHE010039451.1, read as the reverse complement.
TGTTTGAATAAAAGTAAACTTTCTATATTATTTATAGAAATATTGTAGCTGTGGTGCTGCATTGTTTGTATAAAAGTAAACTTTGTTTATTATTTATAGAAATATGGCAGCTGTGGTGCTGCATTGTTTGTATAAAAGTGAACTTTCTATATTATTTATAGAAATATTGTAGCTGTGGTGCTGCATTGTTTGTATAAAAGTAAACTTTCTTTATTATTTATAGAAATATGGCAGCTGTGGTGCTGCATCGGTGTATGCATTGTTTGTATAAAAAATCAATTCAATCTAGTTTGAATGACAAACCAAGATTTAAATACTTTTTTGTAAAATCGGAAAAACACGAAAGAAAGATAGAACAAACAAGATAATTGAAAACAATGTAAACTGAAATTAAATATGATACAGATCACCAATAAACCAGACAAACGCAGGCCATAACCTTGTAATAAACGCTTCATTCGAGTTCCGTGAACAGATCAGCCGATAAGACTATTGAAAGGCGAAAGTTAAAAATGGAAGACAAAAGAAAGAATGAAATGATGTCTTTTACATGACATTAATGGACATATATCTGTCTTGGGATAAAACAATAAACGATTTGAAACAATAAACGATTGAAAACAAAAGATAAGACCGGGTGCCATTTTGTTTATTTCCATAATAATCGTGTTTCACTTTAAATTATTTATTTCCTTCTTAATTGTTTCGTTCTTAGTTGTTTGCTGATCGTTTAGATTTTATTTATTTAATCATTAATGTGTTCTTTTAGTTAAATCAAAACTATAAATATTTTAGTTCAATTAAATTAATACTTTAGGTCGATTGAACCAATATTTAAAATGTTTTAATTGGATTAAATCAATGTTTTAAATACTTTAGTTTAATTTATCTAATGTTTTAAACGTTTTAGTTTGATTAAATCATATTTTGAATATTTTAGTTTGATTTGACCACTTGATATGGGGGCAGTTTTCCAGTTGTTTACCCTTTTTGAGGTATTTTTCAGCGAAGAGAGCTCCTAAACTAGTTAAGATAGAACTCTTAGATTTTTACATACTAACACATGTAAGAAAGAATCACTTGTAGTTTAAGTTATGTTTGTTTTAGTTTTTGATGGGCACAATTTTGAAAAAAAAATAAAAAAATTGTCATTTTATGGCACATTTAATTAAATATTTTTCAGACATTATAGATAGGCAAAATAACTTACGATCAAAGTTTGGGCAATGAATGTTCATTAAAAAGCCTTTTATACTTGAAAAATCGGTCCATAAATTGGTTCACTTTTATAAAAAAAGCTGTTTCCCATAAATTTAAATTTAAAGTTTTATGTCCAACAATTTTACTGATCTACACAAACATTTCAATTACGTATCACTTTTCGATTATTTTAAATATTCTTATTTTTCCACAAGATTGTTCTTTACCTCATTGGCAGTGTGAAAAAAATTATAATAAACAAAATGACACCAATGAGTCAACTTCTAAGCGCAAGAAGCAGACAGTCTGCAGATGCGTGGTTGAAGTTGCCAGATTATAGATTTTGAAGTTGCCAGATTATAGATTTTGAAGTTGCCAGATTATAGATTTTGAATGTTGCTAGATTATAGATTTTGAATGTTGCCCAATTGGTAGAAATGTTCATATAAATTGTCCCCAAATTAAACATCGTCGTTTGTCTCTATTTAGTGGTGCAGATTTCGACCAGGAGCTCCTCTTAAGCACAGCACAGGATGGCAAAACTTAGTTTGGTCAAAATTATAAAATTGGAAGTGGTCTAAATTTTTACAAATAGTTATGATGTATATGAACATAAGAAAATGGAATGTGATTGGTAAAGTAACACATGGTAAAATAAACATATTGAAAGGAAACATTGTAAAGTAACACATGGTAAAATAAACATATTGAAAGGAAACATTGTAAAGTAAACATGGTAAAATGAAACATTGCTGCTGTTAGAATTACTCATATCTCCAAACTCTTTTCCTATCAACAGTGGTGTTCCTCAGGGTTGTGTCTTCTCTCCAACCATTTTCCTCATTCTTATCTATTACCAACAATCTCATTCATTCATATGCTGATGACTCCACACTACATTTTTCCCCACAACCCTTCCTCAATCAATAAATCCATAAGAATGCCAACACTCTTGATTCCCTCAACCAAGCAGGACGTGGAGATTATTTCGGCTCGCCGGATCGCAGATCAGGGAAAATTCAATCATTATGAATTGCATTCAATCATACAATGCTAACTCTATCCTCCTCAATTAATATCTTAATTAATTAATTTTATTAATTAATTAATTAAATTAATTAATTTAATTAATGCTTACTCTATCCTCCTCAATTAATATCTCAGGCATAAACATGAATCATAACATTTCAGGGAAGTCTCACATTATACATTTGCCAGGGCTGCGTCCATAGACATATATACTAGATGGCGCATCCACAATCCAATCACTGTATGAAAACCGTGCCCGAAATTTGTGTCACATTCAAATTTCAAACAATTTCATCTTCAATAATGGAAAATTGTATATCCCAAAAATATTACACATCATTCCATTCCAATCGATCTATTCATAAACAATTTTTTCAATTGATATCAATGAATTTTTTTTTCATGTTATCGTGATTCCAAAAGAATTTTTATTTAACGACTTGAATATTGGCTGCGATCTATTTTCATTGGTTAGTTTGCAATGCATTTTGTTTAGGGGCGTATGAATGGCTGATCACATTACTGTCAAACTAACAATGAATTATAATTATTGTACAAATTGAATTATATCTCGGTCATCGTTGCATTATATGCAGATTTGGTAACTAATATTTATCTATTTGAACTGAAAGTGTTAGATTGTTTTATTAAATTACCCAAAAACGGTTTATGTCTATTTATTTTTATAATAAACATACAGCCTAGATTTATTCCTATAGTAGATAATTAGCTAACTCAGTTATTTTGTCTTAGAAAATTAAGATCAGTGATAAACGCGCCAGTGAAAACTTTTGTGATTGGTTGATTGCAAAAGCCTAATAAAACGAGCATGGTGGTTGATTGAAAAGGAATCATTCCATTAATATACAATAAAATTTGTGACAAAGATTTCTGTCACGGTTTCAGCATTCTAGTCTATACTTCTATGGCTGCGTCACCCCAGCTGGGGATCCTCTCAGGTCTCGTCACTTCTTCACGTGCGAGCAGCTGCTCCAGATTACAAGGGTACTGTACGTCATTGTCTTAGTTTTAAGAAATCATGGCAGAATTAAACGGGATGTAGTGAATGTAGAGAGACAATGTAAGGTGAAAGCATAACAAAATATTGAAGTAAAGCGAATTCAAAAAGGTAACACAATATGAACAAATGTTTAATCTAAATTTTTATTTTATTTCCTATAAATGAAATTCAATGGAAAATAAATTTGATACTTGGAAAAAAGTAATAAAATTGCATCAATAAATTGGCCAAAAAACCTTTCGAGAAAATAGAATAAAGTTGGTAAATCTGGTAAGAATTGACAAAAGCCGAACAATCTATTTTTATGGAGAGTTACTGAACATTTCTTTTTCACAGACCTCGTTCAATCGTTCGAACACTTTCGACAAGATTTAGTTTATGTTTCCGACACATTCGAACAAAACATGAAAAAATCAACCATACTTGGTAATGAAAAACCTTTCGCTGTGCGTAGAAAATTTAAGTATAATAATTTTATAAAAATATAACAAAATAAATATTTTGTAGAAACCAATAAAGTACTATTGACCAATAAAAAAGTCTTCGCTAGCTGATGAATGGTTTGAAATATAATTTTTTTATTTATTTATTCAACTTTATAAAAACAAAAAATATTCGTGTTTTTCTTATTTATGTTTCAACGTCAAATAATTTAAAACTGTAATTTTGTATTGTTTTTTTTTAATTTCTTGGGAGATAGTACAACAACCATTATGATGAAGGTCATTAATACAGACTATCATTAATAATGATTTAATGATCTGTAAAATCCTTAAAGACAATCACTTTCAATATCATCGATTTAGATCTAACCCTTGATTTATGTCGATTTAAGTGTGATAAAATATCGTTCTTTTATGATTTTTTTCTGGTTTTAACTTTTTTTTGAAAATACTCGAAGTGGAAATTTTATGAGGGTTGGGGAGATAAAAAATGAAGAAATTTATAGAGATTGTTTTTGAAATTTATTATTCAATTAAGTTATCGTAAAAACTTATGATCGTGTTAAAAATAGTTTTATGCATAACTTGATTTATGGGTTTTGAACATAGTTGGATTTATGACTTTGCGGGCATTAACGTGAATGAAATTTTCAATTCCTGGCCTCGACCATCCATGGTCGCTCTACAAGCTACCTGAACAATAGAGCTTTACCATCCCGTGGTTTCAAGAGCAAGCCCTGGACGGCTGAGGACAATAGTTGAAATATTATGTTCACAGTAGAGGGTTTTATCATTGATAATTTGACTTATTTTTCATGTAAAAAAGAAACTATATAAAAGCTAAATTAATACAAAAATGTAAACATGTTCAAACTCAGATACATTTCCTTAACGTTCGAATTCGTATTCATATTTATATACGGTTAATTTGGAATCATATAATTGAATAATAATTGTTTCCAATGTAATTTGTTTATACATTTCAACTAAACTTTTAAAAAAGTAACCAATAGTTAATCAAAATCTTTCAAACATTTTTCAATAATAATAGCTGCATGTCTACCGTATTTTTTAATTTCCAAGCATAAATTCGTTGCACTACTCCTAATGCTAAATATAATTTAATGCAATTAAATGTAATTACGGACCCATAATGCTGAATGTATTCGCCGACCTCTAATGCTAAATATAATTAAATGCAATTAAATGTAATTGAATGCAATTGCCGACCTCTAATGCTAAATGTATTGCACTATAATTCAATTGCATAATATTAAGTTTAAAGGGTCGACAATTCCACACTAATCGGTAATCATGTATTGACGATACGCTTCAATGTGGCAATATTTTCGTAATTGCTATTTTTAGTCATTCAAACCTCACTCTACAAAATAAATGAGATATGGAAACGGCCAGAGTGTTATTTAACAATAATAATAATAGTAATAACACAGATAGTAATAGATTTTTTTAGACTTTAGACTTCATTTGTTCTTCATACATATGTATACAAAGAAGCCAATAAGGAATTGAATTTCCATTATGGCAAATACAAAAATAGTTTTTACAACACAGTACTTACATACCTAGTATATAAAAATAAAATATAAAAATGTTATTTTTCAAGATCTTATACATAGTTTATAAAAATGAAAAGAAAAAATGTTTTTTTTATATCATAATAATAATAATAATAATAATAAGAATAGTTCAGGGGAGAGGAAATCATATTTTTTTGAAGAAAGTTTGTCCAGAATTTTTATTGAATAAAATCCGACACGAAAAACTATGTTTTTCTGACATTAATATTCATGACGAGAAGTTTTAATTAATTTCAGAAGGATTAGTTCAAATTTATAAGAAATTCATCATTTTAAAGCCTCCTAGGTTTCATTATTATTAGTAATAGTTGCAGGCAAAATAATAATGATAATAATAATAATAGTAACATTATTGGGCAAAAGCCTACTTTAGATGCCAAATGTGATGAAAGTACTGAACATGAAAAATATTAATATTTCACTTATTTTGTGAAATAGCACCTTTCTTACCTAACATAGCCTATTCTAACCTAACCTAACATAAGTTACAATTAAAGGCTGCCATTAAAGAACTAAGATTCTCCATAAATTGATAGTACTTTCTTGTTAAAGTTGCTAGATTTGATTATGGGATCTAAAGTAGGATTTAGCCCATTATTGTTAGTAATAGTTTCAGTCAAAATAATAATTGTAACAAAATAAACGTTAATATTATCATTATCATTACTGTTTTTTGTTATTTTGTTTGTATGAGAAGAATACTGCATATGTGAATTATTGTTATTATATTATAATAGTAATATTATATCTATCTACCTATAAATGTTACTATTATTGTTGTTATTCGTTATTATCATAGTTATTTTTATGAAAATAATCCTTATTATTACTGTTATGAACATCATCATTATCTATCAATTTTAATCATCGTTATTTTTATTGTTATTACTATTATTGATATTTTAATGTTAGTATTATTATTATTACTATTACTATTTTAATTTTTATCACTATGCTTGGGTGTTTTTTTAACTTTTTTATATGAATTTTATCATTACCATCATTATTAACACCAGAGGCTGGCTTCGGTTTTTAAGAGCGAACCTTCCTTGACAGGTTAAGTCGTCCCAATTAACACGGCCAAAACAAGGGCGTCATGAAGACAGATCGATCGAGGACGTATCAACAAGGGCTAGCTTCGGTTTTTAAAAGTAGGTTTTATTTGATAGCTTTGAAGATTTCTGAACTGGCTTTTTCTTGAAAAAAATTGGTCATCACCATAAAGAAAATATTATTAACATAAAGAAATTATTTTTGTTTGTTTTTAGTATTGTTGTTTTAATATCTTGAACATTATGAACATTGTAAATCTTTTCAATACTATGAATATCGTAAACAGTGTCAATATTATGAACATTGCAAATCTTGTCAATATTATGAACATTGTAAATAGTGTCAATATTATTGACATTCTAAATCTTGTCAATATTATGAAAATTCTAAATATTGTCAATATTATGAACATTGTAAATTTTGTGAATATTTTGAGCATTGTGAATTTTGTGAATATTTTGAGCAATCTAAATTTTGTGAATATTTTGAGCATTGTGAATTTTGTGAATATTTTGGGCATTGTAAATTTTGTGAATATTTTGAGCATTGTAAATTTTGTGAATATTTTGAGCATTGTAAATTTTGTGAATATTTTCAGCATTGTAAATTTTGTGAATATTTTGAGCATTATAAACTTTGTGTATGTTTTGAACAATATGGTAAAAAAATTGATGTAATTATTGTGATTCTTGAATGTTAATGAACGTGTTTGCCACAGTGATCTATATACAGTATATGGATTAGCCCGCACATTTGTCGTCCAATAGTTACATAATCTTGAAGCCTCTGAGCGCCATATTAGAACGATGTTTTTGGTTTACATCCGGTCCTCGTGAAGTTGTTTAGAAAATTGAATCGTTAAATATTTGCCTATAATGGTTTATTGAGTTACAATTCACTGCAAAAAAAGACTTAAAATCATCTAAGAAAAAATAAAAACCTTTTATAAGTAAGTCATGATGTTTATTTAGAAAGAGTTTACTTGTAAAAGTTATAGATTATGGCAAAAACCTAGTTTAGGTCCAAATAAAAAAGTACTGAAAATACTAAACATGAAAATTATTAATATTTCAATTATTTTGTGAAATAGTACCTTACATCACCTAACATAACCAAACCTAACCTAACCTAACCTAACTTAAAAACAAGAAAGTTAATCCCGTTTTAACAAAAGATGGGTCGAAAATGTTTTGTATTATAGAGGTTTCCATGAGAAAGGCCTGTAGTAGAGTCGACATTGGATAAACTTAATGAAATTAATTTTCTAAATTGAATAATTTAATGTTCATTCAACTGCAAATTTAAAAATTGTATAATCATTAACAATTTCAGAATTGTATATTTAATTATTAATAATTTATGAATTAAATCATTTTTCTTTAATAATTTACGAAAGGGAAGTTCAAATATTTGTATATCGACCTTTTTTAGGAATACACTTCAGCGGCGATCAAAAAAGAAGAAGAAAACAACGTCCTACAAAAGTGTTACACCTAACTAGAAGCTTTGGCCTATCCATATACAGTATATAGGTCAGTGGTTTGCCATGACTAGTCAATTTTGAGTTATTGTAGGTTACTTGTAATTGATAATATACTCTATTATTATTATTAATTATAATTTAACTTTTTATATTTGAGTTATTGTTTTTATTATGTTTTACCATTGTTGCTGTTATTATTGGGTATTTATTTTATAATTTTCATTATTGTTATTGTTATTATTCTAGCATTTCTATTATGTTTTCATTATTATCGAGCGTGTGTACGTAGTAGCGTAGCTCTATATATAGTTTAATTTTCGAAATATGACAAAATGTGGTGTGTCATAAAAGATTTTAATTAGCGACTTTTAAGCAATGTTTGTTTAGAATAAAATGAAATGTTGGCCTTTTAAATTTAAGAATTATGGAATAAACTTTTAATTTTAAAACTTTTTTTTAAAAGTAAAAGCATTTTCATTTGAAATATTTGGAAAACTATTTACTAGTTTTTTTTCATTTATTATTCATTTTACAAGAATATTTATTTAAAATAAAATAATGAATTATACATTCTAAACAACTTTCACTAAATAAAGTTTTCACACAAGTTTATAATTTTTAAGATAACAGCTATTATAACCGTTAGCTAGCCAATTCATTTTAAATGAGACTACTGACGGGTTAAGGGAAAAGTTAGCCTAAGTGATGGATTAAGGGAAGAGTTAAGAAAACTTATTACAGTCAGTGTTGCCACTATAGCTGTTTTTCAGTTAAATCTAGATGTTTTTTACCTAGCCTAGCTGTTAAATTCTGTCATCCACATGTTTTTAAAGTAGTTAAGAACAATTAAAAATTATTAAAAACAACGAAACACACATGATTGAAGGCTCCATTGCTATGGACACAGGTGATGGTCGACGAGTACTGTTGTAATGATACAATCAAAACAACCTTTACATACAGGGATTTTAAGAAAAATGTTTATTTATTTAATATTTATTATTCGTTATTAATTTTATCATAAGCGCGAGATTTATTTGCCTAGTTTAATGACTAAATGTTTTAAATTTGATGGATGATGTCAAAGTTGAACTTCTTGGTGCATGTTTTTTAGTTTCACAGGTTTAGAAAATCATTTATTGTTCAACAAATTTGAATTTTTCTAAAAACATTATCTTTTACAATTAATAAGAAATACTCTAATAATATTGGTAATTTGAAATATGTAAATATTAACGCGAAAACGAAATTATTTAGTCTCCCTATCAATCAAACCTCGTTTTCTAATTCAATATTTTCAAGTCCGTGTTTCAAGCTACTCATTATCCATAAAAGTGATCACGAATCTCAAAATAATTTCAGGTGGAAGCTAGTTTAGTAATTTGTTACAGCCTATTCTGATGTATGGGTGAAAAATAGCACAAGTGATGTAAGCTCTATGTTGTTTGAATGTGGGTTGCCTTACTTGAGCTATTGTCGATTGATATAACACTTGTGGCCTGTTAAAGTAATCATTTTAACAAGGAGTAATTTACATTAAACGTAGCATTGAAAACAACCCTTAATACATATCTACCTTTCATTCACCAATGGGTTAATGTTAGACATAGTATTAATAAAAAAATAAACATTTCTAATAATTAACTTAATTTAAACCTAAAGTCATTTCCATGAATTTTGCTTTCAGCACAACCAAGCAACTGTAATTAGTTTTTATCGTTCTTAAGCATTCATTTTTTCTTTAACACACGTTTTACAAATTGATAGACTATTAATTAATTTACTTAAAAAACAAGAAGGTAAAATTTATTTTAGTATTAGAAGTTTTTTTTTTATTTGACTTTTATAACCAATTTATGAATTTATGAATAAAATAAGATAAACAACTAAAATATTTATAATTGTTTCTACTGTCAACTCTACTACTGCTATTACTCTTTTTTATACAACTACCAACTTTGTTACTTTTATTATTATTGTATCTATTATTATTATTATTATTATTGTATCTATTATTATTATTTATTTTTGTTTTATTATTATTATTATTATTTTTATAAATTTTAGTAGTATAATTAATACTATTATTATTATTATAATTAATATCATTGTTGTTATTACCAGTAATATTACTAATTACAAGACCAGTATTGATAATAATACTGTAAATACTATTATGAAGTTATTGTTAAAAATATCGACACTGGTACTTAATCTATATTTAACAAAGCAATCACCAAGTATGAGTTGATAACACCCAGATAATACAGATAAGGTCATTCACTCATAATAATAAGAAAAACTAAGTTTAAGTTTGGGAAAATATATGTTTTTCATTTCTGCAGATATTTCTTATTTAAGTTTAAACAAAATGACTTGAACTAAAAATAGTTCAATTAAGTAAATAATACATTGAAAGACTAAATTTTGTTAAAAACATTTTTAAGAAATAAATGAAATTAATGAAAAAAAATGTTTATTTCAATTAATGAAAAAGTAATGCAGCAAAATAGAATTTAAACGAATTATAAAACAAATAATATAAACAATTTTTTTTAAATTAATCAAACAAATAATTTTAAAGATCAATGAAGAAAAATACTTCACAAATAGTTAAAATACAATAGGCCTAATGAAAAAGTATAAATTGATGTAAAAATAGAGTTTAAGAAATAACAAATAAAAATTACATAAAATAATGAACACAAAATAATGAAAATTAAAATTTATAATTTAATTTAAAAAAGTGATAAATACAAATCTTTACAAAATAATTGAAATTATGTAAATTTAAAAATTAATGTAAAAAAGAACGTTAACAAATACTGAAAAAAGTTAACTTTACAAAACAACGGGAATTTCAAATTTATAAATTAATTAAAAAATTTTTTTAAAAATAATTAAAAAAATAATTTAAAAAAATAAAAAAAAAAAAAAAAAAAAAAAAAATAAAAAATGAAAATAAAAATGAGTGCAAACCGAACCCAATAATAGGACAGCCGATGAGCGCAGACTACGAAGCAGGTGCGGGAAGGGAACCAGGAAACGCTTCATAAACAAGTCCTTCACGCAGCACATCCTCGCTCCTTCGAAGGAGGTGATGGAGGATGAAGGAGGGACGGGAAGGAGCTTTCCTTCAAGGAGTTTAAAGGAAAGCAAAGTGACGTCATAAATATATCGTAAATAATTTAAAATAAAATCTCTTGTCAAGTTATATTTGTTCTGTATTGTCTCTAATATATTTATTCTGTATTTTTTATATACAGATTATGCGATGGAATATATTTAAAACAGAAATAAAGAGAAACAATGATTTAAAAATAAAAGAAAGAATACAAAAAACGAATGAAACATATCAAGGGTACAAGACAAAAAAGAATACAAATGACCGAACATGTACAACAATTTAAAGAATATTAGAAAGAAATAGAATATTAGATGGAAAAGAAGGAAATAAACATTGAAAGAATAAAAAAAATAGTAGAAAATATTGTAAACATGAAACAATACAATAAACCAAACATAATGAAAGAATTAAAAATACAATAAATAGAAAAAAGAAAGCATACAATGAAGAACGAAATAATGCACGCAAGTGGGAAAGAATGAAATTATAAATAAAACTAAGACATTTTAAAATAACTTGGAATAAAAATGGACAAATAAAAAAAAAATAAAGATAGTATATATAAACATTTACAATATTATATGTATGTATATGCGAGTATTGTATATCCATCATTAGTTTGTTTACATTAAGGTTTCATGAAATCTAACTTAATGTCTTGTTTATTGTAATGATTTCAAATTGTTCGAAACTTCATTGTTTTTTTTCCATTAAATAAATATTCATAACTGTTATGTTTAGTTTTTAAATTAGTTAAACAGGCTTTTAATAGCTTAACAATGAATACAGTTTTCAGCTGAATTTTTTACTTTTATGTGATCTGACTTGACCGAATACTGGATGTGCTCAGTTGCTCACCCATCAATTTCCATTAGTGTTGAGCTCCATCAGCGAGGTTAAGCAACGTTGTGTTTGATTAATATAACAACTAGTGACCACCTACGAGCACTGAAGTTGTTTACACAAAAAAAATACATTTTTCCAATAGCCATGGTCATTTAGACATATTTCCAAATAAATAAATCTTGGCTTAAAATCTTAATCACTACTAAGACATGAATATAAAACTGCGCATCCGCGCGCACATGTCAAATATTCCTGTCTATATCAATGCGATTTCACTAATAAGTGCATGAGTAACACAAATTGGCGCATTGCCAGGCTTAGGTTGAAGTGAAAGTTATGACAATTGTGAGACAATGTCAAATACAGCTTAAGTCATATGTACTTGACATAATGCGCACAAGTAATAAACATATTATTATGATTATTGTAATGTAATTATTTATTATTATTATTATTATCATTAGTAGTAGTGTTATATATAATTTTTACACTACTACTTATTCTACTGCTACCAGAATCTATATGATAATACTGATAAAATTGATAATAATAAGAGTAAATACTTAAAAAAGATCTATTTAATTAGCTGGCTAGACTGTACGTTATATAATTTTTGATTTTCAAACTATTTTTAGTTCTTCTTTCTTCCTGAACAATTCACGTGACTCAAGCAATGCGTAAATACTGAGAATTATTCAAGGCCTTAAAAGGATACACCTGTTCTTGAGAAACTTAATTAACTGCTTACACCTGTGTGAAGAAACTAAACATTAATCTAAAGCTGGAGTATCGTGGAAGTAGATTGACCCTTGTGCAGACAGTCCTTAAGTGTCAGTCTAGATGTCGCTTTACATTGAACAAAGCACGACATATAAGTTTCATAACATTTAAAATAAACTTACCAACATTTCATTCTTACTCAAAGTTATATAACTGTTAAAGTATTACTTTTGGTTATTTTCAACCAAGTATTTCAGCAACTTTTATTTAATAATTGAGAATTAATTTCAGCTATCAAATATTGCAAGAGGCAAGCAACACTATTCAAGAATGTTCTATAGTTGTATATACTTTATAAGTTAATTGTTGAAGATACGAATAAGTGAATATATA
>JARUHE010039340.1:0-16165 GCA_031471125.1 Archaeomysis grebnitzkii | reverse complement strand
TATCTTATATTATCTTATATTATCTTATATTATCTTATATTATCTTATATTATCTTATATTATCTTATATTATCTTATATTATCTTACATTATCTTACATAATTTTATATTGTCTTACACTATCTAACATTATCTTACATAATCCTACACAATTCTACATAATCCTACATAATCCTACATAATCCTATATAATCCTATATAATCCTATATAATCCTATATAATCCTATATAATCCTATATAATCCTATATAATCATATATAATCATATATAATCATATATAATCATATATAATCATATATAATCTTATATAATATTATATAATCTTATATAATCTTATATAATCTTATATAATCTTATATAATCTTACATTATCTTACATTATCTTACATAATCCTACATAATCATATATAATCCTACACAAACCTACATAATCTTACATAATCCTACATAATCCTACATAATCCTACATAATCTTATATAATCTTATATAATCTTATATAATCTTATATAATCTTACATTATCTTACATTATCTTACATTATCTTACGTTATCTTACGTTATCTTACGTTATCTTACGTTATCTTACGTTATCTTACATAATCTTACATAATCTTACATAATCTTACATAATCTTACATAATCTTACATAATCCTACATAATACTACATTATCTTACCTAACCTTACATTATCTTACCTAACCTTACCTAATCTTGAAAAATCTTACAAACCTGATGGACTCTTTAAAAATTGGTTTATTTTAAGGCTTTAAAAGTTTTAAAAATACTTTTAATGGAAAGTTTTAAATAACCTTTTAAAATCATTCAACAAATTGAAAACAAACCTAACACTAACAAATTTTTGTTATAAGATACATACATGTCAATTACAATAAGAAAACATTAAAATGGTCAAACACATTACAATGAAACATAACAATAAAAAACAACAATAAAAACATAACAATGAAATACATTACTATGAAATATCACAATAAAAAGCATTACAAAGAAGTATCACAATAAAAAACATTACAATGAAATATCACAATAAAAAACATTACAATAAAATATCAAAATAAAGAACATTACAATGAAATATCACAATTAAAAACATTACAATGAAATATCACAATTAAAAACATTACAATGAAATATCACAATAAAGAACATTACAATGAAATATCACAATAAAGTACATTACAATGAAATATCACAATAAAGTACATTACAAGGAAATATCACAATAAAGAACATTACAATGAAATATCAAAATAAAGAACATTACAATGAAATATCAAAATATAGAACATTACAATGAAATATCACAATAAAGAACATTACAATGAAATACCACAATAAAGTACATTACAATGAAAAACATTACTATAAAGAACATTACTATAAAGAACATTACAATGAAAAACATTACAACGAAAAACATTACAATAAAGAACATTACAAAGAAAAACATTACAATGAAGAACATTACAATGAAAAAGATTACAATGAAAAAGATTACAATGAAAAAGATTACAATGAAAAAGATTACAATAAAGAACATTACAATGAAAAAGATTACAATAAAGAACATTACAATGAAAAACATTACAATCTGTATCACAAAAGAATCTTTATTGGCCAAGTATAACTTCCTCTTTAATGTTTTGAAATTGTTTTCATGATGTCTAAAATGCATTGAAATAGCTATTCAAAACAAAACCTCGATGAGCTCACATTTACTATGATCGTTTTTACAACATTTTAATTGTTCACAATTGGTATCTATATTTAATTCATAATTTTGTATATCCAGCCAGCCTCTAACCAAAGCTTCTGAACGACCTCATGCCTTAACAAAAATATCTGAACCACCTCATTGCCTTAGCCCTGAATTATAGATAATCATATAACTTGTATGGAATTATCCTTAGTGTTTTGTTTCACTTTCTAACTTTTATTTTTCAGGAAATGTTTGATAAAAATCCGGAAGCTCATCCCGAATATGCGAAAGAGTGGAAGAGCTTCTGGGAGAAACGTTACGAAGAGCTGCAAAAGATCGGCAAGGACCCGGTGACGCACGATTACACGCCCGAGTGGGCCGACGTGTGGAACCGGCGGATGAAAGAAATTGGTAACGAGACGCTCAAATGTAAACGTCAACTGCTGCTCAACAAGCTGCAGTTGACGGAGGCGGACGTGGACGTGCCTCGACCGGTCTCCCCGGTCGAGCCGTCGACACCGACACGTGACGAAAGGATGAACCGCTCGCCGAGTCCCTGGGAGGACGAAGTCGCCGTGAAGCCTCCTCCGGTCATGCCCCATCAAAAGGGTCTTTTCGAGTTGCTCGAAGAATCTTCGTCTCCGACTAAAGAGCAGGACGACGGTAACAGGACAATTGTCGAGGTTTTGAGCAAGCTAAAGAGCCTCGAATTTCAGCTCGGTTCTTTCGAGCCCGTCATCGAACAGCTCCTTGTGTCTGTCGGCTCACACCGCAGCCTCTCCGCTCAACTCAAGCTAATCAAGTTGAATGACACCGTCAGCTTGCTTAGAATGGTGAAGGAGAAACTAAAGAAGCAGCTGGAGATGCCAATTCTTCCCCAATTCGGGAAGAAACGGACAAACGTGTCCATAGCCGACATAAATTGGCTGCTGAAGGAAGCCGGTGAGGAGCCGGAAGAAAAGAAGGGAGATGAAGAAGACATCTTTTTGGGGCTGGACCTGGTCCAACTTGAGAAAGACATCGAGTCAATGGATGCCAACCAGATCACAACGCACATCGCGATGGCCCTCCTGAAGATAGGCAAGGCCGATGCGACCGAAGACGATCTCAATCGCATCTTTAAGTCGGTCCTCAAAAAGAAGAAGGTCTTGACTCTCCAAAAGAAAGTTGTTGTCAAAGAACCAGAACCGATCAGGGACACGAGGCGTGCAATGAACGACATTATCGAAGAGTCACGTGCTTTCAACAATGTTGGCATTGCTAAACTCATGCAAGATAAACAAACTGTCACTCAAGAACAGGCTGGCAAAAATTGGCCAAATCCTTTATATCGGAAAGATGAAGCGAGTAATATCGGCATGTCCACGCTAATGCGAGAAAAACAAACCATCACGCAAGACCATAGAAGCCAAAATTCCCCATATCAGAAAAATGAAGCAAGTAATATCAGCATGTCCAGGTTAATGCAAGAAAAACAAACCATCACGCAAGACCACACAGGCCAAAATTGGCAAAATACCCCATACCAGAAAGATGAATCGAGTAATATTGGCGTATCCAGGCTAATGCATGAAAAACAAACCATCGCACAAAACCATGCAGGTAAAAATTGGGAAAATCCCCCATATCAGAAAAATGATGCCAGTAATGTCGCCATGTCCAGGCTAATGCATGAAAAACAAACAAACACACATGTTGGCAAAAATTGTCAAAATCTACCACAGCAGAATGATGCCTTCATAAAGAACCTTTCATCAGGATTTGTGCATGAACGTTCAGAGGAGAGAAACGAAAATCGGGGACGAAAAATTGAAAATAGATTTGATCAGCTGCCCGAAAATAGTTTGAAATCAAGCTATTCTTTACCTAGTTCAAATATCAATAAAAGTGAAGCTAAAAACATGACAGAAATTCAAAACAATTCGAATACTCATGGCACTAAAAATACGGCTAAAATCAGGTGCCTAACAATATATGACAGTGACGGTGAGGGTGAAGATGAAAGTCTAGAAATTACACCTCAAGTCGACCCCAATCGTAGCAAAAGCATCTTTCCGGCATATGACGACGAGGTCTCTATTGAAAAGCCGATCGGTGAACTATCAGTGGAAGAGATCCACGACTTGCTAATGACCTACAAAGACTTGACGACCGAGAAACAAAAGAAGCTGAACGACTTCATGAGGAAACTGGAAGCAACCAATCAGAAGAAGGTGACGACCATCCGAGCGATGGTTCATCAAACAATGAAAAAGAAAGTTCTGGAAAAGAAAATGCCGAAGCCGAACATTGACCGGGTTAAGCTGAAGAACACAAACAAAGCCGATGAATCTACTACCACCAACAAACAAGAAGAAATGATCGACGTAAGAAAAACTTCCGTTCCTCCGAGTCGGAGCAAAGCCGCTGTAAAATATTACGACGACCAGAAGGACCAACTGTCAAACCAGTCTAGCGAAACGACACCAAATCCAGGTGTGTCAAACCTCCTGAATGATATCTCCATCGACACTTCCTCCTTGTCACAAATTCTCTCTACTGCCAGAAAAGAAGTATCGCCGTACAGTTTCCGCAGTTGCCTACCTGTTCAAAATGAGCCGAGCATTTCTCCTCACAGTGGAGTAGGTTTACAAAATCGATACATAGCAAATCCTGCTGAACCCATTGCCAGAAGCGATCCTTTACCTGCCACCTCGAAGGTTAGTTATCCTACCCCAAATTGGAACGCAGTTAATGAAGATCTGCAGAAAGCCACAAGTCACCCTTTCAATGAGGAATATCGAAGGAGTAACCATAGCTCGAATTCCTCGAGCCATTTTGAAGAGTATAGTAGAAAGCAAGGCCCTTATGACCCTGCTCATAATGATCGAAATACAACTGCATACGATAAGCCAAGATTTGGCCAGTATCCACCCCAGGATTATACAGACCATACAAGACAAAAGAATTTCCTTCAACATTACCCCAACCAGAAGTATGGATATCGTGGTGATGTGCGCCCTGTGGAGGAGCCTCACCCGCACAACCCGGTGCCGGTACTTGACGACGATGCAGCGTATAATCCCAATCCCAACATGCATAATGATCCCAGAGGAACTAATAAAGATAACCCATTTTCACATTTTTCAAATAAATGGTAAAAAGATAATCTGTTTCTAAATTTATCAAATAATTGGTAAAATACAGGGAGTAAAAAATTCAACTTACCCATATTGTTCATATTTGCAACAATGAGTAATTGCCAATATTTCCACAACACATGAAAATTTTTTTGAGGTAATGCTCAACAAGATCATTGTTATGATGGGAAAAAAGTTCTGTCACAAAAAAATTGGAGTTTAGTGTATCACTTGCAATGGCTTAAATTAGAAGATGCTCGCTTCAGTGCAAACACATGAATCGTCAAATGTGAAATGCATTTTTGTATGTCTGTTCTTTTTCCGTGAAATAAAAAACCCACATTTTGTACGTTCATCCTTTTTTCTGTGTGAAAATGGAAAAAAGATTTCTCATTAATTTTAAAAAATTGAAATAAAAAGTTCAAAAAGGGTTCTTCCACTTGATGGCATTGAACAGCCAAGCTTTATTCAGGAACGAAAGTGGGCTTTAATATCTCTTTCCACTTGAAAATGTGGAAGAAAAGGATATATTTACCATGATTCTTCATCTGAAATTAAGAAAGTAAAGTGGGTTTTAATAATCATGTACACTTGAAAATGAAGAAAGGTGGGCTTAAATGTAGTGGAACATCCCCCGAAGAAAGAAGATATAACCGTTCAACGATTCAAGACTCTCCAAGAAATGTTTTTATCCTTAAAATGTAATTAAAAGTACCAACAAATGTTTTGTTTTGAATTGTATGTGATTCAAAACATTAATATTTCTTGGCTAATTTATTTGAATAAAGTTTTATTTCTAACAAATTATTTTCTTAGAATCAGTTTTGTTTTTCTAGCGTAAATTTCTATTGAGTTCGTATGGTTAAGAAGCAATGTAAATAGTGAAAACAAACCAACCAACAAGTGAAAGCCGGCTACCAGTGCTTTGGGCTTATTAATAAAGAAACGAAAGCCTGCATTATTGAAAAATAAATGAAATACTTATATAAATGCCTTGGCTTTACTAATAAAGAAATGAAAGCCACCAATGCTTCAGCTTTATTAAAATAAGTCATCAAATATTTTTGATCATGATGATGTTACAAGAAACTTAATTTCGTCGCCATCTTCTCATCTTGAGACTCAAGCCGAACCTTAGTTGAAGCTCAAACGGCAGACAGAAGTCGACATTTCTACTCGAAACAACTCGGTTGAAAGTTTCAAAGTATTTGGTAAGTGTTAGATATGTTGCCTTTTTTTTATTTTTTTAAATAATTAAAAAAAAAATTAAGAGACAACATCTCTAGTAATTGTATGTGTTCTGTCATTGTTGTTTTTAGCATAATTTTTGGTAAATAATTGGAGGTCTGAGTGGCAAAGTATGCCAATTGATGAATTGGTCTTGTTTGCCTCTCAACCCTCCCGTTATCACATGTGCAGTGCTGGGCATTGCCCCTTTATTTATATAATCGATCAATCCAGTTCACATGTTTCAAGCAGGTTATTAAAACCAATAAAATTGATGATTTTTTCATATGCATTTTTTGTGCTATATATGTTTTCAAGTATTTGTTTATATGATTAATTTTATATATTTTATTTCATATATTTTATTTTACATAATCTACATATTAGCAAAAAAAACAACTAAACAATGCTTAAAATCTGAAAAGCTTTTTTTTGTCTTTGTTGAAGTAAAATTTTTGCTTGCTAGCTTCTAACTTTGTTATCGCTTCACAAAAGGTTTGATGTTATATAGCAGCACCAAAGTGAATGTTTCGACTCCATATTTTTGTTAGTTTGGTTCAAATTGCAAAAAATATGATCAAATTTTGAAGTTTGCCAAACTGCTGACCAGAACTCCATGAATCGTAATGTTTTGCAGAATTTTGAAAGTACTTTTGTTGAAAATATTATTTTGGGACTTCTCGTAACTCATTTTCAGTTTGTTTTATTTTGACTAAATGATACAATTATATTTCATTAACCATTAACCATTAACTTATTAGCAAAGAAGTTGTTAATTATAGAATTTAATCAAGATCTGAAAAAGTTCCAACAAAAGAAGAAATGCAACGTCAAAAAACTTACCAGTTACGGTTATTTTTAAAAGTAAATTTGGTTGTAAATCATGAAGAAATAAGGACAAAATATTTTAAAGTTGAATAAATTAAGAATAAAGTGATTAAAAATAATACAATTTCCAGCCTACCAATCAAACTAAAAGGCTTACAATTTGAGAAAAGTGCTTACCAGTTTGTATGATTGCGGAACATCATCTACTTGGGTGGGAAAGTGTATTTCTCCCTCGGTGAAAAAGTACTTCCTGTGTAACGAAGTGCAAAATAAAAATAAATAATTCTCATGCTTATTAGTCTGAAGAAATGCCAAAAATGATTGGAACACATTTTGGCAACTGCTCTTGTGTTCATTTTCGGTTTCAGGAATTGAAGAATAAAAATCTCCGGAATAAAAAATTCTTCATGAACTACTGACTCGAAACGCCATCAATATTTGCAATTGATTATCTAGTTTATGACGTAGAATAAGAAACAAAAAGGATGAACTCATACATCACTTACAAGGTTAAAGGAAAAATTACTTTATTCTGATGAGTTTATAAAAATAATGTCTTAAAAATCTAAGCAATTGAATCTTCATCACACTCTTACTCTGATTCAAATATATGTGGTCAATAGAATTAATATTTCTTAAGAGTTCTATTTTATTTTATGTTTTAATCCGAATATCTTCTAAATTATTTTTCTGTAAAGCAAATATTTAGATTGAAACAATAAATAGTGAAATTGATTTAAGAGTGTTCAAGTGATAGTATGTGATGATAAAAAGATGAAGAAAGAGCACCAATGGATGAAAATATAAAATATAAAATGGCAATAACCATTAAAGTTTTGGCAATTAGCAAAAGGGATGAAAAAATAAAAGAAGACACCATATTTTTTTTATATAAGTAAGACATCAATTTTTATAAAAAGAAAACACCATGATTTTTTATAAAATGAAGACACCAAAAATGTTTATAAAATGAAGACAATGGAAATGTTTATAAAAAAAGGACTCCAAGAATTTTTATAAAATGAAGACACCAGCAATTGTTTATAAAAAAAACACAATGAATTTTTATGAAAATAAGACAACAGAAATTTCTTATGAAACTGAACTATGCCCAGCAAAATGTAACCATATTTACTCCTGTATTGGACATTTTATTGTTTAATGTTACTTTAAAGTGCAGTGTTGCAAGATCATCTACTAAAATCTCCGGCGGGTTTCCTAACAGTTTTATATTAGCAATTTAACATTTTTGAATTGCCTTAATTCAATGATTTATGTTACCATCTAGGTATTATAAACTCCAAATAACCAGATATTACAAAAAACATGAAGTATGGCAATTTAAATTGATTTATGGCATTTTGAAATGTTTTATGGCTAATATAAAACTGTTAAGATAATCTGCCAGAGATTTATCAGATGATCTTGCAACATGGAGCTTTGAAGTAACATTAAATAATAGAATGTATAATACAGGAGTAATCATGGTTGAATTTTGCTGTGAATAGGTTAGTTTCATAATAAATTCTTACTGTCTTCTTTTTCCAACAAAGGAATAATCAACCTTTCATATAACAATCTATGACCTTTGACCATGCCAATTGTGCTGTAAGGATTAAAATATGGATCAACAATACTGCAAATGAGGTAAGCTCTATGTTGTTTGAATGTAGGTTGCTTCACTTGTGCTATTGCTGATCCATATATTGACAAACTTTTATGGCAAGGAACTAAAGCCAATGGAAATGAATGTTAAAGTAAAGTTTGCAACACAATAGAATTTACATTAAACATGTTTTAAAAGTGTTGCTTATTTATCCCTAAAGGTCTTGGAAGAGTTTATGGTTATGTTTAATGTAATATTAAATGTCTAGATGCAATGGAGGAATTATATCTAAAATAAAATCTATTTTTTTGAACCCTAACATCAACTCAAGATCCTGGAAAAATCAATAAAATCAACTCAAGCTTCTGAAAAGTTAATGAAATCAACTCAAGATCCTGAAAAATTAATGAAATCAACTCAAGACTCAAGATCCTGAAAAAGGTTAAAGAAGTCGTACCATCTTTGAATCAATAAGCTCGTATGAATGTAAAGTGATTCCGGCCAAGAACAACAAAAACTTACACTAAACCAAAAATTTCCAACAAGTCACTGAAAAGGTTCAAGTATGAAAATATGTAATTGTTATCAACTAAGAGCATGAATTTCATCATATGGCTCTTCAATAGCACAAGTAAGATAACCCACCTGCAAATAACATCGAGGTTACCTCACTTGTACTGTTGTCGATCCATATAATTCCTGGCATGGTGCGAGGTGTACAATTTTATGAAGTTTGCTTTGAAAATAACCTTAAATAACATGATTTATATGCTGAATAGGCATTACAATGTTGAGACGTTAATGGTTTAATTTCTGTAACTATATAATGGCGATGTCTGAGTGGGTCATCTTTTTTTCAAAATCTTTTCCCTTTATCTTAGCTAGAAATTTAGGAAAATAAACCGGTTCAAATTATACAGAAAAATCTTGCATATTGTGGCAGATCAAGGTTGAGTGAATGGTGGAAATATTCTGTGTTTGGTTCTAAAGTGTTCACTACTAAATGTTTTAGTACTAAAAATTTTTGTACTAAATTATTTACTACTGAAAGATTTTGTAAATTTGGTTCAATGATTTGAGATAGACGATCATTTGTAAATATTTTTGTGACTTATACTGTGAAGAAAAATGCATCTACAAATATTTTCTTTTATATATAATATGTAATATATATAGATAATACATAATATATGTATATAATATATAATATATATAGTATAATATATATAATATGCAGATGAATTTTGTATTTAGTTTACCATATAATTTTTAAATTGATGGTTGTATATGTATTTTTTCCATGTTTAAATAATGTTAATGTTATTTTTAAGAAGTATCGATATTTTAATCTATTAGTTTATGAAAGTAGTGACTACATTGATAATTATATATGAGATGTATTCGTTTTGATAATTAAAATTTATTGAAAAATGTTTTATGTTTGGATTATACTTTGAGATTAAAAATATTAATCTCTAGATTTGAGATTAAAAATATCAATCTCTAGATTTGAGATTAAAAATATTAATCTCTAGATTTGAGATTAAAAATATTAATCTCTAGATTTGAGATTAAAAATATTAATCTCTAGATTTGATAATGTAATGCACAGTTAGAAAATAATCTCAGATAATGTCTAACAGACATAGTTTGTAGAGTGGGAACTTATATTTTGCTCTTCAATTATTTTATGAAAAAAATTAAAATTATGTTAAATGTAAATAAATTTTCAAGACAATTTTATTTCTTAACCTAACTGTGATACTTGTGATCGGCAAGCAAATATTCTCCGCACTGAACCACGTTTTATGACTCTATCAAATGTTTCTTGCACAACACATGCTGAGAATTTAGCACATATTTGCAGAGTAATTGGTGTACAAGACATGTTTGTAGGGGTATTTGTTCCACAAAGCATGTCTGTAGGGTAATTATTCCACAAAACATGTTTGTAGGATAATTATTCCACAAAACATGTCTGTAGGGTAATTATTCCACAAAACATGTCTGTAGGGTAATTATTCCACAAAACATATCTGAAGGGTAATTGTTTTAAAAGACATGTCTGTAGAGTGAATAGAACAATTGGAATTATTTTGGTTTTTAAAAGAACCTAGTTAAATAATTTAACTATGAATGGCTCACAGCATGCTTTGAATTAAAATATTTGGGAAAACTCACTATTTATTAATAAAAACATGTCAGTTTCTTGAACTTGAATAAAAACTTGTATAATTCCTAAGTATGAGCAAAAATGTATATATTTCTAAGTATAGTTAATACTTACATAATTCCTAGACATGTCAAAATCACTTGATACCAAGGAATGGATCATTGATTTTTGAAGAATAGATAGAGCTTATACAATTCTTATTCATGGACCCAAACTTGTAAAATTCACATCCATTGGTTAAAGCTTAAAACTTGCAAAATCGAAGGAAAAGTTTCAAATGCATACCCCAAAATTGTGATAATCCCAAGGCTTAGGACTGGACTAATACAAATCTCAGGTATGCATCAAATAGAAAGGCCAATTATATTTGACCAGGCTTCCTACAATGAAGATCTTAGGTGCCCGACTGATATAACTGCAATAAGTATTGTTTTATCACCTTTAAAAAGGATGCAGCACCGTACATAGATCCACGTATTTATATATTCCTGGCATTAATGTTCATACTGTATATACCAGATGTGAATGAATCAAAGCTTCTTCAATGGATTTGTTTGTTGAAAAAACATACAGTTCCTAGGTATGTGTTGAAAATAATATAATTGATGTGCATGTTCATTCATGTTCAGTATACCTTGTGTATGTAGGAAGAAATAAAGTGATGATTATTCTTGTACTCAATTTTCCAATCTTAAAATTTGTGATAAAAACTTTTCATTGTAAAAAGTAATATATTGGAACTAAATATCATTTGTTAAATTTTGAAAATGATCTGTGCAGTGCCAAAAAAATGTTTTTCCATTTTTAAGAAGACGTTTGTCTTTGATCGTTTTCAAGTTTTTTATTGCAGAAAAAGGCCACTTTGTGCTCATTTTTATGTTAAAAAGGACGAAAAAAAACATTGAAAGACCAAAAAACTCGTTTTTGGCACCATCGATCTGTAGGTGGAACAAATTGTCTCACTCCAGAAAATATTTTTAAAGCAACTATCTGCATTAGTTCTTGTATCTTTATAGCTGGCATTTCAAACAAAGATGTCAAGTCCCACGAAATTAAACCTCTAACACCCAATGTTGATTAGGGTGCAGCACCGGGCATTGACCTTTTTATATAAATATATACTGTATATACCCAAGTTTTTTTTCTGAAGACTTCTCCCAAAGGGTGCAACGCTGGTCATAGGCCCGTTTATTGATGTATTCATTCTCTGAAAAATGCTGAAGACCTGCAAGAATTTCTCTTGAAATGATTACCAGCTTCCTTCAACTGTATTGTGCATTCGTTTTCTAACCTTCTTGATGTAGTTCGACAAACATTACAATAACTGTTGGAAAAAACCACCACTTTTTAACTTTTTAAGTGGAGCTTAAAACTTGTTAAAATAAATATTTTTTGTATAGACTTTGATTCTTTCACTGTGTTACCCATATTAACCATGTTTCATGTAATGAATCATCTGACCATTTATTACTGAAATTTTTCTGGTTAATATTTCTAATTGAATACATTTTCCATTTTGTTAATGTGAGTGATTGTGTGCCAAAAAAACATTGTGAATAAAATTGTGATATAATTTGCCAGTATATGTCAAGGTAAGTTTATTTAACACATTTGTATGCATTATATTAATTTATTCAACAAATGTTCTTGATTATAGTGTTCGCATATTTAACTATATGGATCGAAAATAGCACAAGTGAGATAACTGGCATTCAAATGATATAGTTTATCTCACTTGTGCTATTGTCGAACCACATGTACTAAAATAACTTCATGATTGAAAAATTTTACCCTAAGAACTGGATTGTATAGAAGTTTGTATTGAGAAACCGCTATGCTTTGGTAAAACTTTCTTTCAGATAAACTCTTCAAAGTTTCGAACATCTTTTGATGTTTTTCATGAAAAAAAAATTGTTCAAACATTTTTGAAGTGTTCCTAATATGAAGATAACTGTTCCTAATATGAAGATAACTGTTCCTAATATGAAGATAACTGTTCTTAATAGGAAGATAACTGTCAGCCTTATTAAATAAACATAATTCAAAAAATAAAGAAAACTGATCGTTTTGTTAAACAAGAAATGAAACAAGTTCTTTAAACCACTGGATTTTTTTTACATAGGATGGAGTTATGCAAAAAATGCACAATCATGATATACTTCTGATGTTTTTAGCATTGAAAGGAATGAATTTTGGCAATGTTTTAGAAAAATATCACTCACTAAATTTCTGGAAATTTGTTCTGTTTAGTTGCAGTAAAATAGGATTAACCCATTAAAAATGTGTAACGAGTATCCTATAAAAATTACATCACCATTATTTTAAGATAACTTTTTACAACAGCTACCAATGTCACCAATCAGAAGGCTGTTAAGAATTGTTCCATACAAAATGTAATTAAAGATTTACATTTACAACTCTAATGCAACCAATTTATTTGAAATTGCGCCAATATTTTGGATCCCGTCTTCATACATAGAAAAGTATTCCTACAGTCTATATATAAAGTTCATCCTTGAGGGATTCTATCCTCTTAACTACTTCCGTTCGATCAGCATCAACTTCTGCGCATCTAGTATACTGGATGAACACTACCAGTGTTGGTACAACCTTCTTATAAATGATCAACCATTTTATAGAAAGAAATAAAATTGCGGTTGGAGGAAATTATAGTCTTTATTGATCACACGTATAATGTTATGACAACATTGAAAAGTTATTGAACCCTTTAACGTCTTGAATAATAATTACCTTAAGGTCTATAATACAGTTAAATTTGCATTGAAAATAACCTTAAGGGCGTTAAAGGGTTAAATAAACAGTAAATACAAAACGTTTGTTTATACCATAAAGAACGCCAAACTGTATACATTGTAGTGAGATTTGTGAAATCTAGTTCACCAAAAACTTAAACTTATATTATAAATATATTAAATTATATTATATATTATATCAATATATATATTATAAATATATTAAAAAAACTGATTAATGGTTACAAATTGGATACACATTTTTGAGAAATAAATCGAACAGACAAATATTGAAAAAAAGTTTAAATTAAATGTTCAAAATACAGAAAATTGTTTAAATTAAAAATTATTAGTTTGGTTCGTCTATATCCTGAAGAGTGAATTGACACAAACATAATTTTGGTTTCTACAGACATCATTTTTGAAAAATTGGAGTTGAGTAGAATACATTGCTTAAAATTACATTTTAATGTGTTTTGTCAGATCATTCAGTTTTTTGATAGACTAATAAAAATATTTTAGAAGTTCCATGTGCACCAAGAAACGTCGATCAACGTTGTAACTCCAATTGTTTTTAATGTTTTTCAGCTTATAAATAACTTCTATAAACATTTTTAATATATTCCTTTCATTGTATTGACCATTCAAACAATAATTATATTGAAATACATACGAATTTGATGATCTCGTATTTAAGCCAGTGTTCAATCTTTGTGAGTTTTCTTTTAAAGATAATTTTGTTTAATGTTTGTAGGGTATTTTTCTTCTAAATAAAGTTTTGTTTAATGTTTGTAGGGCATTTTTGTTCTAAATAAAGTTTTGTTTAATGTTTGTAGGGTATTTTTGTTCTAAATAAAGTTTTGTAAAAACATGTATTTTTATTTTTGTAAGAAAAAATCTACGATAGTTCCAAGAGACCAGGATCAAGATTAAAAGAATATTGAATGCACCTCAATTTTTAGATGACCAATATACCCTGGAATTAAAACCTTTTGATAATGAATTTACTTGATATGAAAATCAGTTTGTCTCAAGTGTTTCAGAAAATTATAAAGTGTACGTCACACTTTAATCATTTCCTATGACACAGATGATACATAAGTATAATAATAGCTTACGCTGTCGTATGTAACACTAGTGATACAAAACAAGTTCGTTGATGTTTTAAATATATTTATACAGGTTTATATATACCTGTATTAATATTAAGAACACCATCTATTTTTTTATCACTGGTGTTACATAAGACGGAGTCTGAAGTTGTAATTATGTATCACCTGTGTTACAAGAAATGGATAACCTTAAATACTTCTTACAAATTATGAGCAAATCTTCATCCCAAGAAAAGTTTTGCAATGAAAAAATTTCTATCCTCTGCAATGCAATATTTTTCTTGTCAAAAAGTTGATGCCAAACCTGGCACTCCCTAGACCTTCTGTATCGTGCAGTGCCATAGCTACAGGGCAGCCTTTTTTAAACAAGATAACGTAGCCTTGGTCTTCTGTTTATATTACAATACTATTCAAAGTACTATCGCTTAAAAATAAAAGTACCTTCAAATTAAAGGTTTACATTTTTCTACTGGGTGTTTGTTGGAAATATTAAAAAAAATAAGATCGTGCATATCTTTGATCTATTTTAAAAATGGTTGAATGTCTTGAACTAATTTTTCAATAGAGGAGTACTCATATTTTTAGCTGATAGTACATACATTTTCTTCCATGTATTTGATCTATCAAGCGACCAATGACCCTCTGAATGTTTGTTAAAAGATCCTTATCACATGCTCAAATCCAAATTTGAAATATTCATCAAGAAAGTTTTATTTTTATTTTAATATTCTACATTTTTTCCATAAATAAACTAGCATATTGATTTAATTCATTATTATCCTATTTTATTTTATCATAAAGAAAAGCCAGTTTTGAACTTCGTTTGATTAATTTCCTTCTGTAAAGCTTCCAAATATGGTTGCTGTTCGAAAATAATATCCCCAAGAAAATGTATGCACTTGCCATAATAAATGAATACAGGTAACGTAACAAAATTCGTGTCTTTTAAATAACATAAATGGACCAAGCAAAAAAGGACATTTTTTCATAATTTTTTAAGTGAATCCTACATAAAATCTAAAATAATGATGTTTCGAACTAATAAATATTGGAATCTTTGAAAATTTTAATAAAACACCTTGGCCATCATAACCAGTTTATATTTGTGTAAAATTGTTTGAAATATCTGCTTGATCCCAACATAATGAAAATAATTTTTTATTAAAGTTTCTGAAAAAACATTTGTTTCAAAACCGTGACTACTTCATTCCCTGCTGCAGTCCACCGAACCATCAAACTCATCTGCTGTAACAAAATGCACGAAAATACGACGTTGACAAACAAAATTGTTATCTAAATAACTTTGTCTGAATAATTTAAGAAATCCTACTTTGACGGTACCATAAATAAAACTTCTCGATAACAATCAACACAACGTGATTATCCTCCTACACTACACAGCACTTGACTAACCTGCATTATTGTACAGGGTTGGTTCAACATCAGTCAATCAATTTATTATTATTATTATGTTTATTATTATTATTATTATGCTTATTATTATTATGTTTATTATGTTTATTATTATTATTATGCTTATTATTATTATTATTATTATGATTATTATTATTATTATGATTATTATTATTATTATTATTATTATTGTTATGATTATTATTATTAT
>JARUHE010039230.1:0-16165 GCA_031471125.1 Archaeomysis grebnitzkii | reverse complement strand
AATGGTTAAGGCTTTCTTTTCTTAATTTATGATGGCAGTATTTCTTCACAAAAATAAACTAAAGCTGCACTTTTTCATGATATATTCATCACATTGTAAGTGCTGTTCTCAGCAGCACCATTAAAGTTTCGGTCTGAATTATAGGGCACAACAGAAAATGCATTTTTACCAAAATGTTCGTTTTTTATCCTTAACAAAATGTTTTGGATACATTTCACATAATTACAAAGTTATTTTGAAATAAAAAACTATAAATAAATCATTAACCTTAGGATGATTGCATGGTGTTAATAAAAATCATCCTATGCTAAAAATTTTGGTAAATATTACTGACATGGACCTTTTTTTTCTATAGAGTTTTTAGCAAAAATATCACTGGTGTTACATAAGATGGAGTAAGCCATTAGACTTGTGTATCACCGGTGTTACAAGAAATGGTTAAAGTGTTAATTCATTTTTTGTTGCTTAGTGTTCAATGCTTTTGATGTTTTACAGTTTTTTAAGTCTTTTGTGGATTTTTATTATAGTCCGTGAATCTTAATATTTGCCTCATTTTTTTTTTTTTTGATTTTTTTTTGATTTTTGATTGAAGACACTGTGCCAAACAATGATCCTTTCAATTAATTTGCTGCTGTTGTTGTGGTTGTGGTTGTGGTTGTGGTTGTGGTTGTGGTTGGTGTTGGTGGTGTTATGCAGTCACTACAGCATAGTTCATTAAGCATTTTCAAATTTTTGGAGCATCTTTTTTATCAAGTGAATGAGAGAAAGTTAAAACTTGGGCAGTGTGTCAAGAGGGTCATCAAAAATGTATTTATCCATTAACAATTATTAGTAACTTTTTAAATGAATGCAAAAGTCAGTAAAATCAGTACTAGTGCACTTCCACCTAAAATTATAGATTTGTTTTACCCTAATAATAATAGGATTTCTATCTTTGGAAAAAAATTCTGGTAGGAAAACATTTTTAAGAGTATGGAATTGGTTCTATGACATTTTGACAAGTATTTAATTACTGAGATATAATGTTGAATATATTGGAGTAGGTACCATACCAATAATGTTAAATCTAATTAACTTGTGAACTAAAAAATGTTTTGATTATTTGCTAGAACTCGTTAATACTTCGGCTTTTCAGTAGGACATTTTTCAAGATAAAGTAAATTGATTGTATAAATAAGCTCTGAAAAACTCCCATCAAGACTATTAAACTCTGCATTGATATGAAATTACTACAATAAATGTATTATTTTACCTACACTATAAAATCCCACGGATTAATTTCATAATTTAACGTACAAATAATAGTTCTGAAATGATCACTGATTATTGGGGCAGAGCAAACCTTTTGAGTAATTAGAGAAATTTTGCTCAAAAGTTATCTTTTTTTTGTATTACATTTTACAGAGATTTTTAAATATGTTTTTTTAATGTTATTGATTTTATTGTATAATCAACATTTATTGACATAATAGTTCAACAGGACAGCATGGTTTCGACAAAACAAATCGTAGGTTTTTGAATAATTCTGAACAGAATTGTCCAAAGATTCCAGCCATTCTTTAAAACATGAATTGTCTTTTCCTATTACCATATTTTTACATTTGCATTAACTTCCCCATCTTTTATGTGGGCAGTGTTTCGTAGTTTAACTAATTTCGGAGAATTAATTTCCATATTGGGTTGTTTGTATAAAATAATACTTTTTTGTTTCAAATAGTGAAAGGATTGAATGGGATGAAGTCTAAAGACATGTTTATTGCAACGAATGTCACAGTTATGACCTGTCACAGGTGTAAAATTAATTATTAATTATTATACTTCTCTTGATAAAGCCGCAGGCTATCACTTACGGACTATTACGGCAGTTCGCTCCATAAGATTTACTATTGGAAAAAACTTACGGCAGCTGAAGTAATGTTCTCGATACAGGAACAGCAGAAACCTTCAAAAAAGATTGCATATGGAATGATTATGCACTATCATGACTAAGGAAACATAATCCACATTATCCACTAAAATTTTCTTGATTTTAAATCAACTTTTTTGATTTAAATCGCATTAACACAATGTTATACAATTTTTCTTGATTTAAATCACATTAACACAATGTTAAACCATTTTTGTTTATCATGTTGAAATTTGATTCAACAATAATCGTATAACATTGTGTCGATGGGATTTAAATCAGGAAAAGTTTATTTTAAATCAATAAAAGTTTTGTCAAGATTGCTAATTATATAGTTTTTTATTTGTATTAACTTGTACTTACGATTTTCAAAGTATAACCTCACCAATTTTTTATTATTACATAAACTTTAAATAATTTAACTTAAGTCATATAAATTAAATACATTTACAACATTTTTAATTATTTCATTTTTTTGTTTCTTTACTGAAAAAAAACAAAGCTGATTCAAATCTAAAGAAGTTTGTTTAATAATAATGCATAATTACAAGAAATATAATTTATTTTTCTATCTTTTTTGCAGATTATTTGAACATTTTTTTTAGGATTTGATTGGACTGGTTACAAAGCTAATGGCTTTAACCGAAAGGTAAGATTTTTTTCATTTTTTGTTTATTTAATTTTCTCAATGTACAAAATTTCAATCAATTTTTTACATAGTTAAAAGATTTGACTTTTTTCCAACATCAAAAATCTGTTCAATGTTGATGTTTATCAACATAGCCCTAACTCCAATCTTTGAAAATAAACAAAATTAAATAATTAAAGTTATGGCTTTTATATTGCGGCTCTAATCCAACCGAAGTTCCAAACCAATATCTGCCCCACTTCACATACCAACCTTAACCTACTACCCACATCAAGTGATCTGTACCCTAAGGATATGCAGCTGACATATGGTGCTTCCTTCAAGCCAGGGTAAGCTTAAAATATGAGATTTTGAGGGATTACAACCACGTTCAAATCCCAATGAAATCTCCTTGAAAAGCAGAATCAAATGCTTATGCAGCATTGATCTTCATTCGGTTTTTGTACCCGCTCGGCCATCATCTCTCAACAATATTTTAAACATTTATAAATAAGTTCCTAAAATATTTTTAATGTCTACAAAATGTTTTCCGTTTTCAATAGACTAGCAATGAATGCAAAGAAGCCGTTCTATCTCCAAAGTATTTTAAATATTTTGGTTGTTGAGTTTTTACTCTAGGTTTAGTTTACAGTTTTTGTCCGTTCTCTTGCCTACAATAATCTTTAGTTTTTACTTCCTTACCTTGCAGTATGGAATAATTTGATCACATTACAAATTGAATTTTTTCTAATGGAAGAACTACACATGAAGAAGATCTGGTCCAAGAACCTTCCACCCAAGTACTAATCTGACTAAAATATCTTCACTGACACACCCCAATAAATGTCTCCAACATGACATTGTCATTGACACATACGAGTGCCTTTGTTTTTATATTTTTTTATTTGAAAATTTTCAAAATACTAATTTATTTTTATTTTTTAGTTAAAATATTTTTTTATAAATTACAGCTTCAGCAGAACAAAATGCCTTGGGACTGTGTTGCCTGGAGACGTCGTTTTAAACATCAACACAAACACAAAAGAGATCCACATTGGACCTGGGTTGCGCTGGGAAGATGACAAAGTGTTGGCAACCAGAGCCGGAGTGTTGAAAATAGACCAGGAGAAAATTTATTATATAGAAAGTTGTCAGAAGCGATATATTCCTCAAAGAAGAGAATTTGTCATCGGGATTGTCATTAAGAAGAAGGGAGAAAATTATCTCATCGACATCGGAGCCAACGAGTTTGCAACGATATCGTATCTGGCTTTCGAAAACGCTTCCAAGAAAACAAAAACCGAGATGAAGCTCGGAGACATAATCTACGGACAGCTGCTCGTGGCAAACAAAGATATGGAACCAGAGCTGGTTTGCATCGACCTGAACTATCGGTCTGTGGGTATGGGACCTCTGCCATCTGGAGGAATCATGTTCAATGTCCCTCTTCATGTTGCAAGATCGATCATAAACCCAGATTGTCCTTTCTTGCTGAGGTTGTCGCACCAGATCAACTTTAGTATTGTCGTCGGTTTTAACGGAAGAATCTGGCTGCGTGCCAAAAAGAATGCCGAAATGGTTGCACTAATGCATGTCATATCGATGCTTGAGTTTCTAAGCATTGAACAAGCAGATAAAAATGTGGATAATATGATTAGTTCTTTTCTGATGAATTATGATGACTGAAATTTCACTTTGTATTAAATTTATATTTTTGTAATAAAATCAAATATTTCTTTAGTCTTAACATCCTGATAAACATTAGGTTATCTTTTCTACACGACTACATTTATTTTTCATGGAATAAACAAACGGTATTTGTTTGATATTCTACGTTACTTTATTTTCTTGCAAGGTCATTTTGTTCAACTTTTATATAACACAAATACGTTGACAAGGCAATTTAGGGCAAAAGATTAAAGGGGAAAGTGGTATTTGTAAGAGGGAAACATTAACTATATACTTTTTATTTTATAGCACAAAATACATTTTAAAATTTTATGTTGTGCTTAATAATAAAAAAAGAAAGTGATCAGTCACTTGACTTCATCATAAAAATATTTATAATATTAATAAGTTAAAACTACTATAAGGAATGAAAAGATTTGTAATATTAATAGGTTAAAATTACTATAAAGAATAAAAAGATTTTCAATCTACACTTGAAAATTTTCCTTGAACAAGCGGCTTTTTAAATGCTTGCGCTTAATACACTATAAAGAGTCCTTTAAAAAGTTAATTTAATATTTTGACAATAAACTGACCTTTAGTTTTCTCGTAAGATAAACACTAGACTTGACCCTTTAACTCCTGATGGACAAGTTCGTCCCATGCAATAAAGGTTATTTTTAATGGTCATTTTAATTCATTTTAGCTTTATGGCAATAATTGATCTGGTGTGAAAGTGTTAAGGGTTTTTGCTATGACTCTGGACCCAAAGCATTACCTTCATTGTTCTTTAATTTCTTTTCTGTTTTTTCCTCATCAGCTGTGTTATAAATTTGATATATTTCTTGTTTGTATAGTCAATGCTACATATCTTCTAACTATACCATTATATACAATACTCTCATCCACACTGCTATTAGATTATTACAAGATGTAAAAATAGCTTTGTTTAAAAAATAAGTTCATGTTTCGTCCTATACTTTTTAGATTGCTATTTCTTATTTATAGTTTCACTTGTGCAATGGACAAAAGATAATATTTGGTGTGACTGTATGTGGGATTGAAATAAATTATTCATCCCTTCCACTTGTAAAACTTGGTTTATAGGCCAGTGCTATTATTAATAATGGGTTAATGTATTGTATTCTATACTAGGTTGAATACATGCCTAAACTTTTCATCATTATGTCGCAATTTAGGTTTGGTTGACTTTTTGAAATCTGTTGGCTTTAATTACCAATGTTCTTTCCTGTTTAATGTTATATTGTTGAGGTTTGGCTATGGTGGTTTTTAGGTTACGATTGTCAACATACTAATAAAAAAAATGTTATGTTTATTAGTAATTTATTAATTTCTGAAATACCATTTAAATTTTGACTTCATAAGTGTTTACCTTACTATTAGGTTGGAGTTTCTGGTCTGTTAAGTTTGTCTAACAATTAACTACTTTTAAATAGTTTCATGTTTCTCTGAAAGTTTTTATAATGTGAAACTTTAAACAATTTAATCAGTTATTATCGAGATATTTTAGAATCCAATTTTTCATGTATTATTTAGTTTCACTTCAAATGTTAATAATTGGGAAGCTTTTCTTCCTTTAAAGGCAATTGTTGTTGGTTTGTAATGCATTTATATTTTTCTTATTAGCATTTTGTTTACCATTGGATTAGCATTTTCTTAATCCTTGAATCAGCTCTTTTATTTCCTTGCATTCCTCCTACAAATGTTAGCTTTTCTTCATACTAATCTTAGTAAAAAGTATTTTTATCTTCATCCCAATTAGATTCATCTTAAGGAATTTTATTCCTGTTTAATGTAAAGTTGGTTTCCTTTTTGAGTTTTTAGGATATCCATCCTACGAATATTTGTTGCAATCGACATGCATGGGTCAGTCCTTCGTCTCGCATTCTCAATTTAGGTGAATACAATTCTTGAAGTTTTTCAGTTTTTTATTGAACAAATTTTATAGATAATGAGCTGAATAATAACTTTGCTTGAATAAAAAAATTATATATTATATTTTCTTTAAAAAAATTATGTTGTATAGCTCAAATAACTTAAAAATATTTCACTTATTTTATAAGAGGTGAAGGTAAATATTGAAGTTTTTTAGTTTTTTAATTTACAATTTTTCTTGAATAAAAACTTTGCTTAAAAATAAACAAGTTTATATAGATTTTTTCCCCCAAAAAAGGATGGTTTTAATGAACTTAAAAATCTCTAGCTATTCTTACAAGAGATGAAAACAAATGTTAAATTTTTTTTATTGAATAAAGTTTATAGAAGATGAGCTGAATAATAACTTTGCTTAAATAAAAAATATTCTATGAACTATATTTTTTTCAAATGTTTTATAGCACTAATTTACTTATAAAATATTTCATGGTTCTTACAAGAGGTGAAAACAATTGTTAATTTTTTTATTGAATAAAGTCTATAGATAATGAGCTGAATAAAAAAATTATATATTATATTTTTTATAGTACTAATTAACATAGAAAATATTTCACTGTTTTTATAAGAGGCGAAGGCGAATCTTAGTGTTTGGTTTTATAAAGTGTAACTTGTTTAAAGTTCAATTAATCTGTTGTTTAGGTTTTCGTCTTTTACTGAAACCATTTGTTACCTCTGGTTGATGGATGCCCTTTTATATCCAAATTTTATTAACCTTAACTTTAATTATTAAAAGTTTGATTGATGTTTAATAAAAAATAAAGAATGGTGTCAAAATTTTTATTTCTTGTGGGTCATTGATTTGAGAGAATCATCTTGCTCTTGTGAATCATTGTGCAGCGCTGGGCATTGGCCCGTTTTGTTTATATAATCAATCAATCTTGTGAATCATTGCCATTGTCCTCTAATTTGGTCAATTCATTCTTCAGCTGATAGATCGCAAATGTACTCCATTGGTATGTTTTCGTTGAAGGGTTTGTCAATTTTAGATATCTATCAAGTACTTGAAATTAATGTCTTTCCTATTGTCTTGCATGTGAGTTACTTTACTGCATTATTTGTATCATCCTATTTATTTATACTTTCGGGATAATTTTGTATTCAAATCCATCATAATTTGTTGTTATCTTCATTTTCAAACCATCTGAACTTCTATTTCTCTAAAGTGCCGCAGTCTTTAATCTTTTAAAAGTTTCTCCAATCGCGAGTATCTTTCGACCTTTTATTATCTTAAGTGTTTCTTCACCGAATATGTTTATTTATTTATTCTTTTCATCTAACAGTTCTTCAAGAACTGAATATTTCCTAACCCAGTTTCAAACCTTATGGTTTCTCCCAACTCTGGTATTTTTCAATCCTTTATTGTCCTTTGTTTCTTTTCATCTAGCAATTCTTCTAGAACTTAATGTTTCCAAATTCAGTCCCACCAATTGTCAACTAATCAAAAGCACGTTATATTTATTAAACATGGTTATCAATGAAAATAGGTAGATGTTCTACCCTGAATACCCTCAAGGTGCAGAGCGTCATAGGCCTATTTATTTATATATTCCTTCTATCATTAGATCAAATCCTTATGAGAATAAATATGTTAGATCCTGCTTTAATTATGGTCGCAAAACGACAACCAAATATGGCATTCCTTGGTAAACTCTTGCAATCATGGAATAATAAGTTTTTCTTTATTATCAATAAATTTTACTATAAAAATTCAAGGAAAAGAATATATATTTGTGTGTTGATTGCAATCCATTGTTTTATAAAAATATAAATTTTAATGTTGAATCGTTTACTTAAAAAGATAATTTGATCTTGCAAACTTAGTAATTATCTATCTCCATTTTTTGGCAGATGATTTGGAAACTAAATTGTTGTTGTTGTTGTTGTGGATTTTTATTTAAGGGCAAAACACTAGGAAACTAAATTAAAAAGATGCCCACACCTCTTCCTCTTCAACAATTTAGGTTTGTATTCGATGTGTAAAAAACTTGAAGAAAGACGAAATTTGAATTTTTTGCTCGTTTTAATTTGAATTACATCAAAATGTTAGTGTGAATTTTTAATGGCAAAACAATAGCATTGAGGTAATAATCGTCACACAAGGATTCGCACTACCTTAAGACAGGAAAAAAGGTTATATATCATAGGAGTAATGCTAAAATTAAGTAGAAGGGTAACAGTGGCTCTATCCATGAGGCTTATTTTGAGATGAAACCCCTTTTTCAAACTAGCAAGGTCTTGCAACTACTTTCACTGCTGTCTTGAATTTTCATTGTAGGTAATTTTTTGTATGTCATGTTCCTTTCTTACATTCTACAGTAGTTTATGTAGATAGGCATGGGTTCATTTTCTATAGTCTCCAGGCTTGACTGGAACAAAAGCTATTCCCTCACAGGAATTAGATTAAAAATCCTTGTGATTAGATAGTTGCACTGTCCATTTGATGGATTCCACACTTGTTCATTGGTCATAAACCTCTGTTATTTGCCGATGGTCATATCCGAGAGATGACTGCCTGACCAGTTCTTAGTCTTTTCTGCGGAGCTGTATGCTGTGGAAGTTTCATGGAGGCATGTCTTTTACTCCAGGTACAAGCATGCTGTTTTCATCGACTTGCAATAACGTCCTATTCCACCAGGCACCGGCTAGGGCTAAAGATTAAAGAATGGCTCTACTACCTGTCTGCCAAGTTGGGTTCCAAAAAATGAATAAGTTGATGTAGCTCCGGCGCGCGCAGCAGTACAAGGCTGTGCTGCTTGCAAAAACCATATTCCTTTTGAGGATATTAAATATTCCATTGACCAGTGGCAGGTACGTTGGTCGAGCATCACCACTAATGCCAAATTAACACCAATTCGCCCCAAAGTATCACACAAGCCTACACATGACCACCTACCAAAGCGTGCTGCTGTTCTGAAGAGGTGAATAGAACACACGACGTTGATTCATGGGCTTCTCCTCTGTTCAGAGTCGATCATGTCCCACCGGTCCCCCACTGTATGCTCACAGTTCACAATTGATCACATTTTAAAAGCCTGTCCAATGTACTCTGATGAAAGCATAATTTGGGTTAACCATGCAGGCTCCCTCTAATGAAGCTTTTAAGTGATGACATCTCAATTATAAATGTATTTCGTTTTTTTAAATCTATTAGACTGGTCTTTCGACTTTAATTAATATGGCTTTTATCTTTTTCTATATTTTTTATCCTATCATATCTTTTATCTAGCTTTTATCTTTTTTAAATTGTTTTATCTTTTTTAGCAAAAAACTGTTAGTGAGAAGGTGCTGAACAACTTATGGGTGCAGTGCCAGGTTTTAACCCACATTATATTTAATCAATTTGCTTTGTTCTACTAGTGCTATCTTCAAGATTGATTCATATAAGGCATTAATTTTAACGGCTGACTGTTTTAACATTGGCAGGGCTATATAGCATAAGTATATACAAGTGATTGTAATGAACTACTAGTTCAAAGTTTTATTGCAATGATAGATCTTTATAAATTGTTCGTTGAAAATAATGCAGTTTCTTAGCAATGCTGTAAACGGCACACAAACAAGAGTCGGTGGTTGAAGAAGTTCAAGCTTCGATCATTAGGTGATGGAGATAAGTTTAGAAGACCTCGAAGAAAAGTTTTTACATCGTAGGAGTAAAAACGGGGTTTACAATACTTCAAAATACATTTGAATCGACAACAGCACAAGTGAGGTAGTCTATATGTTATTTGAATGTGGATTACCTCACTTGTGCTATTGTCGATTCATTTAACTAATATAGAACCAAACCATATGGGTTTATAGTGAAGAAATCTGAAATCTAAATCAACAGGTCCGTAAAAATATCGTTATCTCAATATAATTTCATGTTTTGGAAAATAAAACATTTCATAAATGTTATTACTAATGCATATCTAATTAATGTTAAATGATCGTTCCTATATTTTTTTAGATTGTGTCTGTCTACTTTTGAAAAAAAATTATAAAAAGCTAAATCCCTCATAAACAAAATCAAGAGTAACTCATAATCCTTGCCTTTGTCTCCGCTAAGAAAGTGAAGCTGCGAGATTATTCAAAGCACTGTTATGACATTTATTATTCATTAATTAATTCCTGCTTTAACTGGTTTTGGGAAGAAGTTATTTTGTATTTGAAAACCAAAGAAAACTTAAGTCACTTGCTTTAATATTCATTTAAATAAAAGTGAAAGAAAGAGGGGAATGCATGGATTTCCTGTAAAAACAAACCAGTAAACTTGATCAACATTTATGTAGTTTATGCATTGATAATTTCTTTGATGATGTTTCACTCCATATAAGACCTTGACACCCGCCCTGAGCAATTGCTCATGACCCACTCCTTATGTATTTATAAATATTTTTTTATGCCGAAACCGAGGATAAATATCGCCGGATGAATCCCAAGTCAGTCAATAAGCAAGACTAACTAGTAGACGATGTGGGAGTTGAACCCACTAAAACCCCCCTGAGAACAGTCAAACGTTTCACTCTGGAAGATCCAAAGACTATTCACTCAAAGATGGGCCCAAAACAAATGCTACTAGGAAATGACTTTTTGTATTAGCTTTTAAATTAAATTAAAATCAAGATGAAGCAACAGGCCAAATTTGATGATCATTAGCTGGAGTACGAACCGCTACATCCATATTAACATCAGTCTGCCCACTTGACAAGAATGATAGTTAAAAAAATCAATGTTATTAAAATTAAAATAAGCATTTTTATTTTCTATCAATAAAAATAAAAATAATCTATCTATTCTTTTTTAAAAATATCAATCTTGTTAAAAGTAAAATATTCATTTCATTATTCAATCGTGAACAAAATTATATATTTAATATTTAGTAGGTTCGAAAACCCTTGAACAAAATTATAGCCTATATATAAGACAAAGGAAGAAAGAAAAAGACTTGCGTTACTCTTCACATAATGCGTCAAAATATTTTGTAATGTTCAGAAAATTCGTAAACCTAAAAAATAATATATGTAAAACAAAGGAAGGATATGACGCACGTTACTATTCACCTAATGCGTCCGAATCGCCTTCAAATTTTTGTAGGTTCAGAAAAATCGTAAGCAAAAAAAATATATGTAAGGCAAAGGAAGGATATGACACACGTTAATATTTACCCAATGCGTCAGAATCTCCTTCAAACATTTGTGAGTTCAGAAAAATCGTGAACAAAAAAATAATAAATCTATATATGTGCATATACAGTATATATATATATATATATATATATTGGGGGGGATTGAATTCTTTCTTGGAAATTTAATATGCATCAAGAAAAGCACAAAAATGGCTTAGGAAACATATTAAGTTTCCTTTATATTTTTTCGAGTACTTTCGATGAATCCTTCATCATTTTCAAAGATTATCTTTTTATATTTGTTAAATACATAGATAAAATTAGTCAAAAACACTGAACAGTGTAACTCCTATCCTGCAATGCAAAAAAGTATTCGATTAGAGGCCGTCCATGCTCTTGAGGATATGGCATTTAAAATCATTGTTTTCCCTCAAATAATAAGTTTTCTTTCATTAAGTTTTGAAATAGAATTTGAAAAAATACAGAAGCTACAAGTGATTAATATAAGTATTTCAAGATATGAGTAAAAATTGATAACATGTTTGTAATTTAGTTAATGATGAATTCCTTCCGTTAATAGTACTTTCTTGCAATGTTCCAAATAAGACCAATCAATTAAAGAACTCGCATATTTGTTTTAAGAAAAAACGCTATGAATTCAATTTTATGTAAAAAAAATCAGGCTGTCCATTTTGGTATAATTATTTAGGTATTGATCCAGTTTAGTTATGGTAATACATTCCGGCAATAGCTGACCTCATTTTATGTACACATTTTATGTACACATGTAAAATTCAGATTAGGTTCTGATTTGTGAGTTCCTATAGTACCTCATATTCATATATTTAAATAAATATATAAACAGGTGCTACATTGTTATTATTAATAATATCTTAAAGTTAAACATTTTCACTCAGATTCATTACCACTCTTAAACTAGAAAATTGCCTAAACTTATTGATGAAAACGAATTCATGAAAATGTAATGTATAGTTGGTTTATTAAACAATTAATAATATATTAAACTATTTTTGGACACACTGACTAAGAAAATAACATTTGGCAAATTTCTGAAACTCATTAGGCTAACATGTCTGAAGTTCTGAACCAGGATTATAACCAAAGTATTTACAAAAAAATGTTGAATACATTTATAGCATTAATGTTGAATTCAACATTAACTAAATTACAAACATATTATTAATTTTAGCTCACCTGTTTAAAAATATTTGTTAATGACATAAGTAAGTCTGTTTCTAAACAGGGTTTGAAATAATAATAAGCATTAGAGATATACGCGCACTTGCTTACATTTTAATGAACTAAGATGGTGATCATGGCGGAGTGTATCAAATGCTCATATTGCTTAACTATTGAACTTTTTATCTACTCTTCAATTTTACGATTCTATTTACTATATTTTTATATTTACTGATAAGGTATGATTGAATTGTATTGTAGTTAAATAAAATAGACAGTTAATTTGTTTTAACCTGTTTTATATAATAAATAATGAATACCAACGGAGAAGACAAATGCCAGACATACGTCTCACAAGTGACTATTAACCTATCAAATAATTAGTATAAAACTTTATTTTTTTCAATTTCTCAACACGGAAATATATATATTTCATTGTGTTCAAGCTTTTCGCAAAGTAATTTTCAAAACAAACACATATCAGCAAAAAACATAATTTAAATTGAAAAGCAAAAATTTAGTCATGTCAACCAAATTTTGAAAATGTAGAGATTTGTCATCAAGTTGACTATATTTTTAATACGACTATTATAAGACTATTATTTGAGTAAATTATGACTAACTTAGACTTGAAAAGTTTTCGGTGTAAGTATTATTAAATCGTATCACATTGTATAAATCTGATATGATTTTGATTTCATCACAAGAAAGTTGATTGAATTCACAAAAAATATACATTGTTAATAAAGTTAGTCAATTTGATGATGTCAATTTTACCTAACTTGAATATGAAAGTTAGTCAAGTATTTCCAATTTATTCATATTTGGAGTATGGATTTCTTCAAATATAATACTAGACCATTGGGTAAGTTTGCCCGCACAAAATTTTTGTATATGTGGCTGCCAGTTCACCCACTGGGAACTTTGATAGTTTTACAATTACAGTTACAATATTTACGGGTTAATAATAAA
Source organism: Archaeomysis grebnitzkii (assembly GCA_031471125.1). NCBI lineage: Eukaryota > Metazoa > Arthropoda > Malacostraca > Mysida > Mysidae > Archaeomysis > Archaeomysis grebnitzkii. Next base: position 2,728 of record JARUHE010039230.1, on the reverse strand, counting down.
GTTTCCCTGGTTAAATACCCATAAATACCCATAAGTACCCATAAGTACCCATAAGTCCCCATGTCCATACTGGGTAGTCTATATCAAGTATTTAAAAAAAAGTTTCAATACTTCTTGTCTCAATTATATTGCCATCAAGTGAATTCCAAGCATTGTTAAATCTATTTGTGATAAACGAAGATGTAGATCTTAGCCTGGTTTGTGGTTTGCATACTTTGTATCTGCAGCCTCTTGTGCTATTGTTATTGGTCATTCTAAGAAATTCTTCAAACTACAGCCCACTGAAGCCTTTCTCAATCTTAAACATTCCAATTAAATCTTCTCATTGTCTTCTTTTATTCAGTGAGTAAAGCTTAGCTATTTGAGTTTGCCTTCATATGAAATGTATGCCAGAACTCTCACTAATCTTGCAGCCCTTCTTTGGACTGCTTCCAATAGATCAATGTCTATGGCCAAGCATGGATTCCATGCTTGAACAGTAAAATTCAAGTATGATCTCACATAAAATGGATATACTTTGATGAACATTTTTTTATTCGTCTGCTTGAAAGTATTTTTAAGTTTTCTTATGCACCCTGTTGCTCTCCCAGCTGCCTTTTTTGCATTGGTCAAGCCAATTAAAGCCTCTGTAAATTTTGATACCCAGGTCCTTTTCAGACTCGATATCTTGTAGTTCGATGGTTCTTACCCTACAAACATTGTGTTTCCATTTTTACTCTACAAATATTTTGCTGCAACATCGCGGATGATCGTGCACGATTGTGTACGATGTCGTTGACGATCGTATGCGATGTCGCAACACAATGTTTGTAGGATAAAAATGGAAACACAATGTTTGTAGGGTAAAAATGGAAACACAGTGTTTGTAGGGTATTCCAACTCTCATGAAATATATATGGTCACTGGATGGCCCCCAAAGTGCATGACCTTGCATTTATTGGGTTTGAGTAGAGAAGAAATGTTTATATCTACTATTAGAGGCCTGATATAAAAATTGACTGCAAACCAAGAAAACCAAGAAAAACCAAGAAACAAAAACAAGAAAAATTAAACTTATTGCTGCCGAGAGATCCTCACAGAATATCTGAAATGTTTAGCTATGTAGGTGATAGGAGGATTTTTAATCGTAGAGAAACACCCACTTGGAAGTACGAAACTCTCTCTCTCTCTCTCTCTCTCTCTCTCTATCTCTCGATAGTTAATGTTTAGAATTGTAGCCCTCTCATCCCTTCCAGAAGAAATACGTTGTACGTACATACGCGTACTAAATGTACCTCACGTACTAAACATACGTTGTAAATAACGTACATACTGTGCGTTTTCTTCACAAAATATGTGTTTGTTTGGTGCATTGTATCCACAAAATACGTACTTAAGCGTTTTTGTCGATAAAACGTACCAAGTACGTGCGTATTTAGTCCAGGTACGTTTGGTAGATGATGTACGCTAGTATGCGTACGCAATTTTCTTGGGGGATCATATCCTGAATTATAGGCCTACCCTACAAACATTTTCAATACAATTATATACTAATTTAATACGATTGCATATGTTTTCGTACATGATTTACTTTTTTCTTTATTTCATTACGTAACAATTGGTTGACTCATCCGACATCTTTTACATCTTTTACATCTTTTACGTCTTTTACATCTGTTACATCTTTTACATCTTTTACGTCTTAACTCCTTCCACACGAGGTCAAGGTTTATTATGTGCATGAAAACAAGGTATTTAAATGTAGTCAATGCAGGTCTTCAAATGATGGACAACGCATGTTGTCCATTGTGTAGAAGGTGTTGACTCTTCGAGTTTCGAGTGATTGGTCACTCACATCTGCATATCTGTCTAGCTATGAGTACCTCTCTCTGTGACACTTTAACTCAAGAACAAAACAGCCCAGAGGTTTGATTTTTTATATGAATACGCATATGTATACGCATATGTATACGCATATGAATACGAATATGAATACGCATATGAATACGCATATAAATACGGATATGAATATGCATATGAATACGCATATGTATATGCATATGAATACGCATATGTATACGCATATGAATACGCATATGAATACGCATATGAATACGCATATGAATCCTGGGTCAGACATACACATACAAAAATGATAAACCCTCGTGGAGATATATAACAATTGTTGAAAAAATTTCCAATGTATCTTGGATGACAATGTATTATTGAATCTCAATGTAGGCTGAATGGAAAAATTTCGTATCAAGTATAAAGTTAATTTTGTCTTTAAACCCACTGAGGATCTTTGGCTTGTACATTCATTATGAAAAATTTGTTAATCATAATTTGTTTTGTACTTAAGATTAATGTTTGTAGTAAGCACGTTGTAAGCCAAACCCCAATGGAGGTTACACCATATAATTATATACTAGAAAGCGAGTGAGTCGAAATGAATGACTCATTAAAATGTTTCAAGTAATACATTAAAATACTTTTGGAACATTTTCACCAACCAGTGAACGACTTCGTTTCATCATGCATGGTAAACTAACCAATCAGATAACGAATAAATTATGAAAATCAATTTACATTATATATTTAAAATGAAAAACTAATTTTGGTACGCTTCTATTTACGTTGAATTTAAATTTTATCTCATATTCAAAAATTTGTATGAAAATATCTGGTTGTTAGCCAAATAAACGTATTTATGAAAATTTATGATCAGTAGAATATATGATACGAAACT
>JARUHE010039119.1:0-16165 GCA_031471125.1 Archaeomysis grebnitzkii | reverse complement strand
TTTTTTTATTTTATATTTTTATATATATTTTTATTTTGTCTGTATAAATATATATATATATATATATATATATATATATATATATATATATATATAAATGTATGATGCCTAAATATACAAATAAAATGACACGTTTGGTTATTTTGAAAGGTACCATTTCCTAATAACATATTTCCAAAAACAAAGTTTCATAGAATATTCCATTCAATAAAATTTGAATTGCAATAAAAACTTAAACTTTGAAATGGATCGAAAATAGCACAAGTGAGGTAAACTCTATATTGTTTGAATGTGGGTTACTTCATTTGTGCTATTGTCGATCCAAACAATAAGCAATAAAATGAAAAATGAATTTCACTATTTCCACCATTTAAAAAATAACTTCAAGACAATCAAGTTCCAGCTTGAAAATCTTCTACATGTCTATCTTTATTGTCAGAAACATTACTTCCTCAAAGATGAATTTATTTATATAATGGCAAACACTGTAAATTAAAATGAATAATTATCTCTAGCACACACATATACCTACATTGAAGACAATAGTCGAAGTTTCCATCATCAAAGTTTCAAACTGACGAGTCTGTGTTAACATTGCACACTTTCTTGTGGATTCAATCAACATTATACCAATGAGATACGTTTTTGATAGAATCAACAAAAAAATGTGAATTTGATGCCAATGTTGACTACCTTACACATAAAAAGTTAATCAATATGATTATTTTAGGCAAATATATTATATCTTGAAGTTTGGTTTTATGATTGCCTTATAATTTTAGGTATTTATTGAGAATTTTAGATTAAAAAATATATTCAAGTATTAAAGATAACAACAAACATACAAACAAAATTTGGAACATAATTATATACAAATGACAAGTATTTATATAACATTATATTGCCCCCAAAAACTTTCAGTTTTCCAATCACTTGACTTATTTATGTAAATAAAAGACCAGAACCAACAAATATTTGAACATATTGATAATGTGATAACAATTAGGGTTAAGCAATAACAATATAACACCATTCGAAATTTAGAATTTGAACAACAAAAACTATTTTTATTTTTGATTTGGATTAAAGCTATTAAAAATTTGTATTCGATTGTATTACATAATGATTGTACCAATTTTCAAACACCATTGCAACACTTAGAAATCTTTTTATGGTGGTTTTACATTGAAATAATAATAAATGTTATTAAAACCTAAAGAGAAAAACTAAACGAAATCAACAATTTTATTGGTAATTAATAAACTTTAGAATTTAATAAGTAAATATTTAATCAATAACAAAAGAAACTTAAATTTTTTTAAATGTTTGACAGCATAAAAATCAATAACTACGAATTAATCAAGTTTACTAATTCATAGAACTTAACATTAATTGATGCACCTATTTAACAGGGTAATCGTTTTCACTCTTGCCATTCAACTCAACATCACCAACACACTACACCACTACTATACAAGACATTACTTAGGTATCACAGAACTGGCAAGTTCATTAATAGAATTTGATTATTAATTGGTAACTAATTGGAAAATAACAATAAAAACTAGTATAATTTGATTAATAATTGGTAACTAATTGGAAAATAACAATAAAAATTACTAGAATTTTATTATCAACTGTTAACTAAATTATAAAATAATAAAACTTACTAGAATTTTATTACAATGGATAACTAATTGGAAAATAACAATAAAAACTACCAAAATTCTATTATTACTTGGTATCTAATTGAAAAATGATAAAAACTAACTAGAATTGGATTAACAATTGGTAGCTAATTGGAAAATGATAAAAACTTACAACTATTGAGAAATATTAGTGAAGCTTTTATCAAACTTATCTTTTAAAAGATGAATATTTCCTCTTTTTATGAAATTTATTCTTCTTAAAATTCTTTTGTTCAAAATTTTACAAAATAATTTAATGAAGTGATGGATTTATTTGAACTACAAAAACGATGAAACACATTGAATAAATCTTTGTAATCATTTGTATTATTTTTAATTAAAAAACTGAACATTTTTACAAGTTTTTCACGAGAATTAATTCACTTTTTTGTTATTTTGATGAGTTGTTTCTTCCTCAGAAACATCAGGAGTTGACAAAACATCCGTGATTTCATTGTGAGTCAATTTGTGTTTCAAAATCTTAATGATAAAGTAAGTCCAAATACAGTGGATCACAAACAACAGCATAAGCATGCCATTGAAGATCCAATAAATTGGATACCACATGTCCAGAATGACGTGCGCCTCGAACATCGTACTCCGCATCACCCACAAGGGGAAGAGTCCGACCCTCGTGCAGATCCACAGTGCAACGAACGCCATGAAAAAGGGACCCATGAGGTTGGCATGGCCACTGTACTCGCACATCTTGGCCAGCAGAAGGGGAATGTCGGCACACTCGTGCACAACCAGCACCAGGGAGCCGCCCCGGACGAGGTTGACGGCCCACGAAAATGTGATGAGGAAGATGGTGAGGATGTGGTGCACGAACATCTGCGCAGAGTCCTTCCTGCGATGCGACCACAGAAACGTCATCGTCATCGCCCAATAGAAGCCAAGAGGAATCATGTAGTACCACCACAGATCATTCGTCAAAGGCTGAGTCGGAAAACCGTACCAGCAATGTTTGATGTCGTACAACCACGGTTTGTTGCCCAACACGTACAACCCGAATGCACAATAAAACACATAATACGAAAATTGGAAGGCAGCGTCCTTGAACTTGAACAACTCCGTCACTTTATCCGAGGCACTTCTCTGTCTAAACCACCTTTCCACTTGCCTTTCCGACAAATTTAACAACGAACTATTATTTTCTACAACTTTCGGCGGAACTTTTTTCTTGTATGTTAAATACGATTTTTCTAGAATTTCATTTTCAAAAGGTCTTTTAGGTTGTGAATTACTGCATCCCAGAACCAGTCCAAGAGGTTCGAACACGTACGGCTCGAGAATAAAATATCGGAGCAGTATCATGATGAGGGCAAACAAGAAAGGATAGGTCAGGGCATCATAGAAGTTGGGATAATATGGAGTGTTCGGATGCTGCAGCTGTTCCCACGTGTAGCCAGGTGGTAACCAAACCTCCTTCTGCCAGAACCATCCTTGAAAATCAGCCCACCACGTTGCCATCCTGAGAATTATAATACCATCAACATTTATAATTATTTAATCCATCTACATTGATGGTGAATTAAAAATTAAAAATAATAATAATTAAATCAATTGACATTCACATAATATCTTGAGGCTCAAAAATGTTTCACAAAACACATCCCTCTTCAGTGGTTAAAGTTGACCAAGTTGAGAACATCTAGCAAGAAAAGGACTACCATACTGCATCTGTGAAACTAGCTTTGTCCAAGTAGTCGAGCAATCTAAATGTCGAACGACTATTTGAAGTCTAAAAAAAAATGGCCAACAAATAAAAAAAAATATTGTTGAGAAGAAGTTGTTGGTATTGTTATAAAGCATCTAAGTACCAAGTTTGAGGCGATTTGATCCTTAAACAAAAACTGACATTTTGTTGAATATGAAGGGGTACACCCAAGGACGACACATACAACTATGAAATAGCGAGTGCTATGTCGCAACTTCGTTTCACCAAAAAAACCTGAAAGTTGTTTTAAAGTTATTCAGAATTTATCATAAACATGTTTAAAAATAAGAAACTAAAACTATTCCTCCAAAGTCTAAGCTTTTCTATGGACATATTTCTCAAAAATTGAAGCACATCAGATTCCAGACCAGTTCTTCATCAATATAAAAAGAAAATCATCAACATAATATGACAAATCATTTCAACAATGGAAGAAAACGAACAATTGACTAATTACTGATATAGTCACTGTCAAGTTATTCCTTGTTTAACCTTTAATTGAAATCAAGTATTGAAACTAGTGATTGAAAGAGCAAGTGAAGTTATAAATCATGAAACTTATCCTATTCGATAAAAATAATTTGAGATGGGGAAAGTGAACACCAAATACTATCGCATCTACAAGTTTGATGACAACTGGCAATCAAAAGACATAACATAAATGTATACCAGTGTGAGGCGTAAATGTATACCAGTGGGGTAAATGTATATGGGTGTGGGTGGGATAGATGTGTTCAGGTATGTGGTAGTTGTGTACGGGTATGAGGTAAATGTATCTGGGTATGGGGTAAATGTGTACGGGTATGAGGTAAATGTGTACGGATGTGGGGTAAATGTGTACATGTGTAGGGTAAATGTATACATGTGTGGGGTAAATGTGTACAGGTGTGGGGTAAATGTGTACAGGTGTGGGGTAAATGTGTATGGATGTGTGGTGAATGTGTATGGATGTGGGGTGAATGTGTATGGATGTGGGGTGAATGTGTATGGATGTGGGGTGAATGTGTATGGATGTGATGTAAATGTGTATGGATGTGGGGTAAATGTGTACAGGTGTGGGGCAAATGTGTATGGATGTGGGGTGAATGTGTATGGATGTGGGATGAATGTGTATGGATGTGGGATGAATGTGTATGGATGTGGGATGAATGTGTATGGATGTGGGGTAAATGTATGCAGGTGTGGAATGTTTTGTATTTACTGTTAGTCACGTCTGACCTTAACTTTGCCACATTGAGAAGTACTTTTTATATATTCATAAAAGTTGCCATAAACAAAAAGTACTTTTTATATAATAATAAAAGTTGCCATAAACAAAAAGTACTTTTTATATATTCATAAAAGTTGTCATAAACGAACTTAAAAAAATAAATTTAATAAAAGTTGTGAAGTTAGTTCAGAATTGAGATTATTTTTAATAAATTCTCAATTTCAAGAAGTATAAAAAATGGAACATCCAAATTATGAGAACAATGAAATATACAACTTTCAAATAAGAAAGAACTGTTGATAATTATTGAAAATACAAAAAAGTATCGAGAAAATTTAAATTACAAAAACGTTAAAAACATAAAACATTTGGATTACGAAAAAATGTAAACATTGAAATTATAAAAGTTAAAAAAATTAAATTATGAATATAAAAATTGAAATTCCAAAAAAAATTATAAATATTAAATTGAAACTATTAAATTTGAAAATATGAAATAATTTAAATTACAAAAAGTATTAAATGCGAAAAACATTAAAATTACAAAAGTTTTAAAATATGACCATTGAAATCGAAAATAAACAAATAAATTAATAATTGAAATTACAAAAAAGACATTAAAATATAAACAAAGTTACAACAAAAAATTAGAATGAAAAAGATTCAATACTTATTTTTTATAGCAAATAAATAGTTTTTTTAATAGAAAAAAATAGTTTTTTTTATATAAATAAATTGTGTTTTTAATAGAAATAAATTGGTTTTTATTTCACTTGCAAAGAATATAATTATTTAGTAAATGTGTCTACTTTGGAAAAATAATCAGTGTCGTTCATTTGAGACAAGCAGAAATAGGCCTAAGTACTATGCAGTAAAAGCGGTGATAATATATTTGTGTAATTGTCAAATAGAATTATTCATTTTTTAATATTTCCAAATATATTTTCTGATTGAACATACAGCTCACCTCTGGAGAGTTATATTAATACTTCTCTTTCATTGGTTTCAAATAAAAATCTTGGTTAACCATGCACTTGATGAACAATGTGCAGTCCACACACTTTAAATGTCTATTATTTAGAGAAATAAAAGATTTTAAAAACAAAAATACTCCAGACAATTTCACTTAAATTTATCTTTGTTTTAAATAAACTTTTCTCTAAATCTTCAAATAAAAATCTCGGTTAACCAAAAATTTAATTAAACTCTTATAAAAAGTACTCTAATAAATAAATACGGATTTCACAAAAAAAAAGTCTTCAGGGACACCAGTATAGAATGTTGTTTATTTTCATTTAAACAAACTTCTCTAAAAAAAATTGAAAAACGGAAAAATTAAGTTAAAACAACACAAACAACAACCACCAGAGGCCAGCTATAGAATCTGGTCTATCAGACAAAACTTAACATGTTAGAGTTTAACACGAAATTGAACATGAATCGTAGACGATTTTAGAGATATGTATGTCACAGAACTAAGAACTGTCAATCAATGCTAATTACGATAAATTTATTCAGCCAATCAACGAACTGGCAGTGGTGACGTCACGGTCACGTGACTACTTCGAATATGTTGGTTGGTATATTTGTATGTTTAAAGACAGACAGACAGACAGACAGACAGACAAACAAACAAACAAACAAACCGACCGACCAACCATATTCGAAGCAGCCACATGACCGTGACATCATTACTATCAGTTCGTTGTGATTGGCCGAATAAATTGATCATAAATAGCATTGATTGACGTTTCTTAGTTGTTCTGTGGTGATGTAGCCACTCTACCACCCCGAGCTCAGACATTTAAATAATGATGAGGATCTTATAATCTTATCTAAAATGACACTTGAAACACTTGTGTTCGTTTTACATTATTATTATTGTGTAGTTTTTTTTATTATTATTTAGTTTTTGTTTATTATTATTATGTAGTTTTTCTTTATTATTATCATTAAGATGTAGTTTATCTTAATTATTACTCCGAGTATTATGTAGTTTTTCTTTATTATTATTATTATTATTATTTAGTTTTTCCGTTATTGTTATTATTTAGTTTTTCCGTTATTGTTATTATGTATTGTTTTTCATTATTAGTATCGTTATTATTTATTATAATTAAAATGATTATTCATTATTATTAATATTTGTCTTCATTATAATTATACCTACTATTCATTATAATTAAACTTACTATTCATTATAATTAACATTTGTATTCATTATTTATTAATATAACCATCTTTATTATTAATATTAGTATTCATTATAATTATATAGTGTTCATGAAAACGCGTTGTTTCCACAATTACAGGACTGCTTTTTTTAAAGAAATTTATTTCATTAGAAATAAAAACAAAGTACGTTTCGGGGGGGGGGGTCCCAACCCACCTTTTTCGTCTTTTTAAAAAAAACTGAAGAAGGTGGGTTGTCTCCCAAATGTACTTAGTTTTTATTTCCAATGAAATAAATTTCTTTAAAAAAGTAATCCTTTAATTGTGGAAACAAAGTATTTTTATGGTTAAGAAACTAGTAATTAAGTTTTCAAATTATATATTATTCATTATAATCTTAATTATTATTCATTATTACTGATACTTCAAGTCATTATAATTATCTTTATTATTCATTATAATCATACTTATTATTCATTATAATTATAATCAACTTTATATATTAATATTCATTATAATCATACTTATTATTCATTATAATTATAATCAACTTTATATATTAATATTCATTATTATCAATACTTGTATTCTTTATAACTATAATCATCTTTATTATGCATTATCATCATAATTATTATTCATTATAATCATAATTATTATTCATTATTATTTATACTTGTATTCATTATAATTATCTTCATTATGCATTATCATCATAATTATTATTCATTATTATTTATACTTTTATTCATTATAATTATCTTCATTATTCATTATAATTATAATCACCTTTACAATTAATATACATTATAATCATAATTATTATTCATTATTATCAACACTTGTATTCATCATAATTATAATCATCTTTATCATTCATTATAGGCCTAATCATAATTATTATTCATTATAGGCCTAATCATAATTATAATTCATTATTATTAATACTTTTATTCATTATAATAATAATCATGTTTATTATTCATTACAATTATAATATTTATTATTCAATAAACCCACTGACTATCAAATATATTATTTAGTTCCAAAATGTCAAACAGTTACTTCGTTAACATGAACGTATTGCAACACAAGGTCATTGCACGGTTAGCGACACCCCTTAAGCTTAACTCTATACAGTAGGGTCGGCAATTACAATTGGCATCAAGAGTGTCGGCAATTACAATTGGCATCAAGGGTGTCGGCAATTACAATTGGCATCAAGGGTGTCGGCAATTACAATTGGCATCAAGGGTATCGGCAATTACAATTGGCATCAAGGGTGTCGGCAATTACAATTAGCATCAAGGGTGTCGGCAATTACAATTAGCATCAAGGGTGTCGGCAATTACAATTAGCATCGAGGGTGTCGGCAATTACAATTAGCATCAGGGGTGTCGGCAATTACAATTGGCATCAAGGGTGTCGGCAATTACAATTGGCATCAAGGGTATCGGCAATTACAATTAGCATCAAGAGTGTCGGCATTTACAATTAGCATCAAGGGTGTCCGCAATTACCATTAGCATCAAGGGTGTCGGCATTTACAATTAGCATCAAGGGTGTCGGCAATTTCAATTACGGTCAGTAACCGCGCAATGGCACTATGCGGTCAAATATCTGTAGGTTAAGAGACATGAAAAATAAATAAACTTTTGTAATAATACAGAATTATTACATTTTGCGAAACCAAGTTAACGTTTAAAATAAAACAAAAAAAACTGAAGTTATTACATAACGTAGTAATATATTGGTAGAGGAGGCGAGGTAATGTTATATCATGAGGCATGAGGTTTACGACAAGGCATGAGGTACCACGAGGCATGAGGTACTACAAGGCATGAGGCACCATGACGCATGACGTAACGTTAGGCAGCATAACAGCCATACCATGAGGGTTGACATCACATGGTAGTTTCAAGGACGTGATCGAATACATTAAACATAATAACGGCATGTGACGTCATATAAAGTTACGTTCTCGACTAACCTTTTTGTTTTTGTTTTAAATCAGTTTTTATAGTTCAAAATCGTATCACTATTTTGTTAATGTATCGTTACGGGTTAAAAACACATCCTACTTCCATTAAAAATTTGTTTTTGTGTTAATATTTATATAAATCTATCATGATAAATACTAACACAACAACAATTTTTAAAGAAAAAATCTCTCTTTTTAAGCCATCAAGATACGATATTATAATAGTGATGGGATTTGAAATTTTGAAAAGCCGATTCAAAACAAAAAAGGTATGTCGACAACGTACTTGATACAGCTGAAAGCTATACCAAACTGTGTAGGAGGAATCATGCGAGTCATTGAATATATTAACATAATTTTATTTTCTTATTTAATCTTATTGTTATCTACGTGAAATAAGATTTATTTTGATGAATGTATTTGAAATAAGACTTATTTTGGTGGTGGATGTATGTGAATTAAGACTTATTTTGGTGGATGTATGTGAAATAAGACCTATTTTTGTGGATGTATGTGAAATAAGACCTATTTTTGTGGATGTATGTGAAAGAGGACTCATTTCGGTGGATGTATGTGAAATAAGACTTATTTTGGTGGATATATGTGAAATAAGACTTATTTTGGTGGATGTATGTGAAATAAGACTTATTTTTGTGGATGTATGTGAAATAAGACTTATTTTGGTGGATGTATGTGAAATAAGACTCATTTTGGTGGATGTATGTGAAATAAGACTATTTTGATGGATTTATGTGCAATAATACTTGTTTTGATGAAAATAAGTGAAATAAAACCTATTTTGATAAATTTATGTGAAATAAGACTTGTTTTAGTGGATGTATGTAAAATGAGACTTATTTTAGTGGATGTATGTAAAATAAGACTTATTATGGTGGATGTATGTGAAATAAGACTTATTATGGTGGATGTATGTGAAATAAGACTTATTTTGGTGGATGTATGTGAAATAAGACCTATTTTGGTGGATGTATGTAAATAAGACTTATTTTGGTGGATGTATGTGAAATAAGACCTATTTTGGTGGTTGTATGTGAAATAATGTTTAATTTTGTTTCAATAACCAACTACTGTATATAGTCACGCGTTACTTACATTTTGCATGTAAATTTATTGGTAAATAAAAATGTCTGAACTTTCAAATTAAAAACCATGACAAACAACAATGAAAAACAAATGTATAAAAATAAACTAAAAATAATAAAAATAAGTTTTAAAAAAATGCAAATTATTTGATTAAAATCAAATGACCAAAAAATTAAAATTTAAAAATAATAAAAATAAATTAAAAAAAAATGCAAATTATTTGATTAAAATCAAATGACCAAAAAATTAAAATTTAAAAAATGGTTCAACTATTTCTCAATGCGTTGATTATAAATCTTCTTTTTATGAACAATTGAACAGTTGAACACGTCTCGTGTATTTTTTCAACAACAATAAACGCAAAAACTTGAATGAGTGTGCAAAAAAAACAGATTTTTGACGTTCAATATTTGATTTGTCTTGAACAATGTATTTCTGCAATAAAAACTAACAAATGCAGACAATCGTGCGCGTCCTTTGAAATGAAAAAATAGATAGATGTTGGAACCCTGGGTTGAACGAATGTTAATGTAATGATATATGAAAACGTCTAAAACTGTGACAATAACTATAATACAATAAACAAAATAATATAATAACTAAATAATACAATAATTAAAATAATATAATAAATATAGTAATCTGGTAAACTAAAAAATATAACAACAATAACAGGTCAAGAAAAAAGGGTACTCGCCAACTGAAAAATTAAAGTTATTTTTAACTAAATCAACATTTGATAAACAAAATACGAAAAAGCAAATAAATGAAAAATTTAGGTGGTTATGTAAGAGTCGAAAGAATAACGTTCATGCTAGAACTTGTAAACAAAAAAATCATTTATCATTCAAACAATCAATTACGTTGAATAAATTAGAATTTTACTTCAAAAGAACGGAATTATTAATGAACCTTTCGAAAGAGTGTTTGATGCATAACTGTTCGACTAAATACTTTAGTGGAGAACGTGAAAAACAACATTAAAAATGCCATGAACGTAAACATGAATTAATCATTGTTCAAAAAAAATTCTGCAGCATAGAAATTTCAATTTTTGTATTTTAAAAAATCGATATGGTCACAGAACAACTAAAAAACGTCAATCAATGCTAATCATGATAAATTTCTTCAGCCAATCCCAACGAACTGACACTGGTGACTGTTGTTTGAATATGTTGGTTGGTTGTGAGTTTAGTGGGGTTTACTATACTACTAATCTAGTATTTTGTTGTTATGCAAAAAAATACTAGAAGTCGAGTTTTGAGTGATTCGATTTCATAGGCCTTGTGGATCCCGACCAGGTTGCAATGTTGACCGACACTGGAGGACGAAGAGACAAAAACAAGATAAAACTGGAAGGCTCAACCTGACGTTCATACTTATTACACTGAACACACTTGACTAACTTTTATGTCTAAGATAATCAAACTGGCTAACTTTGTCTAAGATAATGAAAATTGACATGAATCAACAAAAAATTTCGTCAATTTTATTATGCTAATTTTAACTATCTTATACATAAAAGTTATGGCTGTAGTTCAGCACGCTAGAGTTGCAAGAAAAAAATAGCATAATGTAAATGATTCAAGATGACAGAGTACTGAAATGTACTTCATCTAGAAATATTAACTCTCTGATAAATAGGAATAAGTTAGTTCAAAGTATGTTGAGGGTTTAGTCATGTAAGTGAATCCTATTTATCATTGTTGCGCAGATCTTTTTAGTTTATTTTTGTTGTTGTGCAGGTTTTGCATATTTTTAAAAAAAAATCACTTCCGTCTCAAAAAAATGTGTTAGGTCAAAGGAGCTAACACGTGACCAGAAACGAATTTATTTGCTTTAATCATAAAAAAGAAACATTTAATAAAAAACAATTCAAGTATTCTGCAAATGATGCTCGCGTATAATTTAACGAAACCACAACAATGGCCATGAATACATGGTTGTACAATAGCACAAGTGAGGTAAGCTCTGTTATTTGAATGTGGGTTGCCTCACTTGTGCTATGGTATGGATGGACAATAGCATAAGTGAGGTAAGCTGTTTTTTGAATGCAAGTTGCTTCAATTGTGTTATTATTGATCCACAGGTTTTGATTATTTGACAAGTATAAAATGTTGACATGTGTGGATATAATCTAAACAGGTTCTCTCACCTGCACCACAGAACAACTAAGAAACGTCAATCAATGCTAATAATGATATATTTCTTCAGCCAATCACAACGAACTTACAGTGGTGACATCACGGCCACGTGACTTCTTGTGATATGTTGGTTGGTTGGTTTGTCTTTAAACAGACAAACCAATCAATCAACATATTTGAATATTCAAAACAGTCACGTGACCGTGACGTCACCAATGTCAGTTCGTTGTGATTACATGGACATATCTCTATCACACTTCGCATTGATTGACGTTTCTTCGTTGTTCTGTGGCTGTGCAATGTACAGATGTGGAGAGAAGTGGATGTACGACCACGTGGTCAGCAAAACCAGATGTAAATTTATATTTCTTTCAGTGCAAGTTCATTGGCACGATAATCATGTGGTTGAATTTGGATAGTTTTAAAAACACACACGAGCACACACATTTTTGCCAAGTTCTTTAATTTTAAAGGTAATATTTATATGTTATTTGTAACAACTATTCTATGTTTGGTATAGTTACGTTATGTCTTATATTAATTTTACTCATAGTTTTAATGTGTTTTGTTCAACAACATTAAACTTAAACAAAACAAAAAATTTATATACAGAGTTTTAAAACAATTTGTATTTGTTTAACAAACATTTTGAAGCTAATATATTCAAAACAAAAGGGAGATGGTTCAGTTGGATGAAATTGTTTTGTTTGTGTAACTATGATAGGCCGAGGGTGCAGTTTGATCCATGGCAAAAAAAACTTTTTCCCGAAACAACTAATACAAACTCAACATAATATTGGCGCGTGAGTGACTTTCTTCAACAATTGATAAACTACAAGAAGTGAAGGATAACATTTTTAAAAATATCTTATAAAACAGAAAACATTACAAGTTGTGCAATTTTTCTTATTATAAGTTAATCATCAGTGATGTTAATTATTGTAATGGTTTTAGAAAAACGTGTCATAACATGACTTGGACACAAACTGCAAGAGTACAAATACAATACAAACCAAATACAAAGACGTCTCAAATCACACACGTCGGACAATGCATTTGTGCACAACTATGTAAACTCTGGCCATGATATATTGCAAGAATTTTTTTTTGGAAGAATTAACAATATAGAAAAAATAAGTTTTAGCTCAGGCTAAAGCCATCGTTGGCTGTTGAAAGCAACAATTCAACCATTCAATACCTATTGAGATGAAGTGACATCTGATAATAATAATAATATAGTCAAAATGACTAATTGAAAGGTCATAAGGTCAGTTATAATGACTAATCTATGCCATAAGTTAGTCAAATTAACTAATTTCCCAAGAAATTTTAGTCAAAGATTAATCATCTAACAAATTTTATTCAAAATTGACATCATCGCATTGACTAACTTAGCATAGGCCATGACTGATGTTTACGGTGTAGTAATAATAACAATAACAAAAATTTGGATATAATAGAACATCCATCAACCAGAGGTAACAAATAGTTTCAGTAAAAAAAAAATGACAAATTAATTGAACTTTTAAAAATAATTAACATGTGTCTTCACTTCTTATAAAAATTAAATATTTTCCAAATCAACTTGAGCAATAAAACGTCTTTTTTAAGAAAATATAATATATAGACTTTTTTATTTAAGCAAAGTTATTATTCAGCTCATTATCTATAAACTTTGTTCAATAAAAAAAACTGTAAATAAAAAATAAAAAACTTCAACATTCACCTTCACCTAAATTGTGAGCGCGAGACGCCGAAGACGGAATGACCCACGCATTTCGATTGTAATAGGATATCCTTAGGATGGATACCCTAATAATAACATAAGGCCTTTTTTCAACGCAATGTTATTGTGTTGACGACCGTACAACAACAAGTGTATGGCTGAGAGTCAAAGATGCCAACTGGTATAGTAGTTCCATCTAAATTGGTCATATTTGCCTCAACTATGCTTAAGTCGTAGGGTTAAAAGTGAATGGACATGAGTCGTCATGCAGAACTAATCGGAGAAACTTTCCATACATCATCACACTGAAAATCATCCACCAATCAGAAGCCATCTTTCGAGACCACGCCCCCTTGAAGACCATTATCATCGGCTCATCAAAAAAGTTTCTTCACTATAAATATTCCATCACTTTATCTATGATGTAATAATAATACTAACAATGATAACAGTATTAATAATGGTAAGTGTATTGATAACAATAATAATGCTAAGTGTATTAATAATAATAATAATTAGTTTGTTAGTAATAATAACAAGCACGAGTAAATGCGGCGTTTCTTAATTTATGTATTTGTTGAATATAAAGCTATATTATTATACTAACACTTCTATTTCATTTATTTACAATAAAATTATCCTAAACCTTCAAAAAAAAGGTTGTTTTAATCATGAGTTTGACGATAAGTTGGCTAAGTCTAAAAACTCCTAAAGTATCTATAATTTAAAAAACATTAACTTTTCCAAAAAAAAACCTTCATGCATTCTACCTTAGAATTTCCAGTACTTCCATTTGTTTCAAATAAACTTTTCTCTAAAGTTTCAAATAAAAATCTCGGTTAGCCATGAATTGAAACTTTCTTATAGAATGTATGTTTAAAAAGTAAACACTGGTTTCACAAAAAAATCCTAAGTTACACCAGTATATAATGTTATGTTCTTTATTTTCATTTAAATAAACTTTTATATTTTCATTTTGATAAAATGGCAAAATCATCCACCGTCCCAACAGCAACATCAATAATCAGAGGTAAGTTATTGAAGCTGTTTTTTTCAACACCGCTTAATAATGATAACCATATCAATAAACATATAATACAAACACTAATGACAATTAATGTTCCTATATATAACTTCCGAGTTTTTTGTTAAGATTTTAAAAAGGTGAGGATTAATAATGCAAGATTATAATTTTGATAATTCATGTGAAATGTATTGACCTTTTCATTATAAAGTTGTTATTATTATTATAAAGATATTATTATTATTATAAAAATATTATTATAAAAATATTATTATTATTATAAAGATATTATTATTATTATTATTATAAATATATTATTATTATTATTATTATCAAAAAAATATTATTATTATAAAAATCTTATTATTATAAAGATATTCATGTTCAACAAAGCATATTCTTTAAAACATGTAAATAAATTATATTATCGATTGTAAATGAAAACAATCCCACATTTAATTTGAACTCTCATTAATATTAATATTTTACATTGTAATTTATTTAAACCTGAAGTCAGACAAACGAAAGTATTCGAAATATAAAAATGAGGAAAAATAATACACACAATGTCAAAGCATCGTCAGGAAACGTACATAAAAATGATTAAAACAAGTTTTCTTCAACTACAAAAAAAATCCATGCGGTCAATATGTAATCGATAGTCTAACACTTTAACCGTTTCGTGTAACACCGGCGATACATTAGTTTAATGACTTATTCTATCTTATGGAACACCAGTGATATTAATTAATTTGATAAATACACAGGCAAATATTTGCCTTGAACTATTGAAAACAAACTAACTTAATTGGTATCACTGGGGTTACATAAGATGGAGTAAGCCATTGGACTTTTGTATCACCGGTGTTACAAGAAACGTGCGAGGTGCTAAGATTTTTTATCTTTAATGATGACCAGGAATAATTTCAACACATTGTATCATTAACATTCATAAAAATAGAGAATTATTAAATCTATTGTTTGAGGTTCTAGTCCAAACATAAAAAAAAATATTTTTGGTAAAAACAAAAAAAGGTCATATTTAAAAAAATATAAGTTAATGACCACAGACAAACTGTCCAGCGATGTGGTATTAATGGATTGGTTTTAAAAAAAATTGTTCAATGTTTACAAAATACTTGGGTCGTGTGAAAAAAAACATTTAGTAAGAATTCAAATAAAGTCCAAGACTCTCGAAGTGTAATATCAATCGCAAAATCAATTCACATCGACATAAAACATTCAAGTAAACAATCCTCGCGTATTTGTGGATAGTCAACCACATGTTTTGTGGCAAGTCAACCACACGTTTTGTGGCTAGTCAACCACACGTTTTGTGGCTAGTCAACCACACGTTTTGTGGCTAGTCAACCACACGTTTTGTGGCTAGTCAACC